>ML103569.1:0-18756 GCA_003697995.1 Taxidea taxus jeffersonii
GAAACCAGAACGACGGGCAGGAAACTGTCGGGCCTCCAACTCGGCCTGCTCACGAAGCTCATCTATAAACTGGAAGAGCTCAGGTTTCCCTGGAAGTGTGACACTCCGTAACAAACACATTAATGCAAAACAACAACAACGTGAGCAATCAGTCACAGGCTGTGTGCAACTGTTTTTAAAGAAATAAGCCACATGATCTCCAAATGAAGAGATCAAATACTTAGTACCTAGTTATTAAGTGCTTTTTTAAAAGCCAAAGTCTGAGCTAGGTGCCACGAGGGTTTAGAAGTCTGCCTAAGGTTTAGAAGTCTGACATGGTTTCTGCCAGCCAGGAGCTTAGAGTCAATTTGCAGAATTAGGGCAAGGACACAAAACAATTAGTGTCAAAACATACAAACCAACAGCATCCTGACAGCCTAAATCCTTCCCATGCAAGGACAAGGAAATTAAAAGGAGTGGTCCAAACGGAAACACTATACAAATAATAGAAAATCCTCTAGAAATGAATTTATCAGTATAAAAACTCAGCAAAAGTTCCAGGGTTCTGTTACTTCCACATACTTAGTGCATTAAAATTACGTTTGCCAAAAGTAACTGTTACGCATTCTGTTTCTAACTTTTATAAACACTTTCCTATAAATCCTCAAAGCATCTTATTAGTATGATCTCATTTATCTTTTCCATCAATAATGAAAAACTCTTATTGTCTTCATTTAGTGGATGTTCCATAAGAACAGAGAAGTAGGGACGCCTGGGTGGCTCAGTTGGTTGGGCGGCTGCCTTCCGCTCAGGTCATGATCCCAGCGTCCTGGGATCGAGTCCCACATCGGGCTCCTTGCTTGGCAGGGAGCCTGCTTCTCCCTCTGCCTCTGCCTGCCACTCTGTCTGCCTGTGCTCACTCTCTCTCTCTCTAACAAATAAATAAAATCTTTAAAAAAAAAACAACACACACACAAAAAAAACCAAAAAAAAAAAAAGAACAGAGAAGTAAAATGAATGTTGCAGGTAACTGGTCATTAAAATTTGAACCCATAAATATGACGTCCAGTTTAGTGCTTTGCTAAAGACAGGTAAGAGAATGTATCCAGCGGCTTTGGCTTCCAGGAAGAAAATTACAATGAAGACATAAGACATCTTACTTTTGGTTTTCATCATCACCAGTACACACATTCTAAGTGTATCCAAAGTCATCAACGCTCTCCTGGATGGTGAACAAAGTGAGTTAAACCAATCCGTTCCCATTAATTACTCACAATGTTCTACAGGTACAGACATACAAACTGATGGTAACAAGTTTAATAATTCCATTTTATAAATTACCTCTGTTAAGGCATTCCACAGTTCCTCATCTGTATGCTCATTAAAGGGATCCAGATTTTTCCTCATTGTTCCAGTGAATAAAACAGGTTCCTAAATATCCCGAAAGAGTGGATGTTATTATTATAGGCTCTTGTCATTTTATTTCAATGCTACATTCCAGAATTAGAATATAAAACCAAAATTCACTATAATCATTAATAATAAAGTTGCAAATGTCTGTTCAGACAAAACAGTATCTCTATTAATTTTCTATTATACGAAGTGTGACCCAAAATATCTTCCGGACCTCTGAATGCTAACAAAAGAAATTGCTGAAATGTGTCGTCTTAAGAAGAAACTGAAGAAGAGAAAGGACGATCTGGTTTTTAAAAACGCCTTCCTAGCAGTATCTGCTTACACAGGAAATACACAGATATGATTATTTCAGGAATGTTGCATCAAGAGCACTCGGTAAGTTTATCGTCCCTCCTGGTGCGACTCCAGAACATAGTATGTTCTGCTGATGGTTGTGACTCAAAGCAAAACTGGGAAATATGTTCCCACGTGCACTGATGAAGAAGCCAAGATGTTCCCTCCATCGGTGGAGCTGTCTTCTGGGATGGGGAACGTCTCCCCACATAGGAACGGGATGCCCTATTCTCTTGTCCTAAGAGAATGCAGACAAATGGGCCCAGCAGCGCCTCTGTGCATCAAGAGATGCCTCTGCTTTTACACCAGCTGATCCCTACATTATCTTGTGTGTGCATCAGGATCACACGCCTCACAGAACCTCATTATTACCTGCAAGGTCAGGATAACCTGAAACCCATTGTGGTGTGTGTACTAAGGAAATTATTTTCATTTAAATAGCTCTTTCCTATTCATGTGCATGAGGAGGAGCCACAATTAAGTCACTCTTGCAATATATGCCTCCTTCTGGGTTTCAGGAGAGAACCCAGTTCATGCAAGCATATGTAGGCCACATACGTTTTCTTCTGGAAGGCTCCGATAACCCAGGCCAAAAGAATATGGGCAGCAGGGAAGAGCTCAAATGGCTATTTTCAGGGAAGGGGGCAGAACAATGAGATGCACAGATGTGGGAACAGAAGGAGATGGGACTCTTCCCCAGGCATCCAAGAATGGCTCAAGGGAATCACCTGCCTCAAATCTCGCCTGACCGAAACATGCCTGCCTCAAGGCAAAATCCAAATATTAAAAGACATTTTAAATTACAAAGTTGACCAAATGTCCCATACACCCCAAGAGCACTGAAAAATCACTGGTCGTATGATGTTTCAAAATGATTCCTGAACTGAAAGACCCCAAGACCCCAGGTCAAAGTCTTCCTTAAAACTACCAAGTTTAGGACCAAAGACTAAACCACCATCTAGGCAATGGTAAGAGTTTTCTGTCAGGGAGATAACAATCATAGTCTTCGGTATTTGAAAGTCTTCATTCTACTTGAGAAGTTCTTCAGATTCTACTTTGTCTTACTCTTCGTAATGATCAATTCCAACAAGAGTTCAACAAGCTAGGTGTTTCTCCTCCTCCATCTGATTCCTGGAAGGTTCCCAAAGAGAGGAGGGCTGTTACCCATCCTCCTCTCGCCAAGGCTCTAAACCATGGCCAGTATCCGCTCTGGGGCCCAAACTCTGAGGACTGGGATTTGGGGAGGTAAAGAGGCTGAAAGAGAACAGGTTAAGGAATCAGCTTCAACACCAAAGAAGGAGGAGGAGGTCTCTTGGCTTCTACTAACCACAAGCCTGTCCGGATGTACGGGACCGGAATATATCTGCCTTCAGGGGCTCTCATAAAGCAAACTCACGTCCAGTAAGAGGTCAACGATAAAGTGTTCGCCTGGTTTCCAAAGTACACTCTGCAGAGGCCTTACCAAAGCTAATCTACAAAAAAACTGCCTTGTGTTTAAAAGACAGACTTTCCTTCCTTTGTTAAATGCTGGAAAGGCCCGGGATTCCCAGGTTTGGAAGTCATGGTTTTGGTGGTTCTAGAGAACAGGAATGGGAGCACACCTTTAAAATTTGATCACCTAGCTCACCACCAGGAAGGGGCTCTCTCATCACCTCCCTCACCTTTTTCTCTTTAGGAAAAGGTCTGGAAAGGGATGACTCTCTTCAAAGACTGGGGGGCTACAGTGGGATTCTTTGCAGAAAGCTGCAGCTGCTTTACGCTGAGCTTGAAACAGACTCCTCGGGTACCTGCAGGCCGTAGGGAGGTTGTGCTCATGTCAGCGAGTCACTGTGACCAGAAAAAGAAAAAAGTTAAATTTAACCATTTCCTACTGCCACTTAAAACTCTACTGTCAACCTGAAGGGATATAGTAGGCGATGACTCAGGTTTACTTAGCAGTCATCAGAAGAAAAGAGTTTAGTGGATTCGAATTCTTTTTCTTTGTCATGACATGCCAAATATGTATTTCAAAATGAGTACAATTTCAGTCAAAACTTGAATGAAGGGAATCATTTATTAGAACATTAACTGATTGAAGCCGTATTTTTTTTTAAACCAGCAGGCAATTTGTTAACAATGTCTGTTTTAATATGCCAATGTGTTTTATGCACGGTGTTCATTTTGGTTTCTATTCATTCTACTTTCATCCACTTGCCAAATAAGAAACCACTATATTATCTTCAAAAGATAATAAAAGTGCTCACAGGAGACACAGACTGCAGAAGCAGATAAGGGTCAAATTAATTATCATTTCTGATAGATACTATTATTTAAAGTACCCACCTCCAAGCAATGAAGTTAATAAACCAATCTTGTAAATAAATGTAAAAATGTTTACCGGCAGAACATTTCAGTATTGAGATTTACGGCCGGACACACACCCTTCATGTAAACACAGAATACAGACTAAATATATTAGCCTAAGTATATTTTTTTCAGAAGGTACACAATTAAACCTCATTTAATAAGAGGTAGCTGGCATGGCTGAGTTAGGAAAACGAATACTCCTGTTCTGTGTCATCTTTTAAATAGAACCTGAGCTTCAAATCTGTTTTTCATCAGCTTAAAGTTGACTTTTTTTTTTAATCATCTGTGTCATATTCAGTAATGTTCTCCTTTGTTACCAGCATAACACAAGTTCCTATCGGCCATGTGACCCCAAAATGGCCCTTCTGAGTCAATGCATTTAGTGGAGTAAATTGATAATCCCTCGAGGCAACTGTAAGACAGAACCACAGTCCGACTGGGCCTTTTGTATACCTACTGGAAGACAGACCGGCCGTTATCCTAAAAAGAAACCCTATCCACTAACCTTCCAAAGCTTAAAATGACCCTGGTCCAAGACAAAAAAACACACACACACACAAAAAAGTACAAGTGGTTACAAACCAGGCAGATAAAGCACACTTTACCGTACCCTCATCATGTCAGGCCCCACCTAGGAAACGGCCCAAGACTAAAATGTGTCTTTCAGACTGGCTGCTGGTCCCCACCAGATATATTTTCATTTCTAACTGGAGGACCTTTACGAAGGGCAGCTTGTATCCTTG
The DNA here is from genome assembly GCA_003697995.1 of Taxidea taxus jeffersonii. Taxonomy (NCBI): domain Eukaryota; kingdom Metazoa; phylum Chordata; class Mammalia; order Carnivora; family Mustelidae; genus Taxidea; species Taxidea taxus. Next base: position 4,818 of record ML103569.1, read on the forward strand.
TTCCGAGAATCAGAGAGTCACCTGAAGCAGCTTTAAATCTTGCTTTCCTTTTTTTTTTTTTTAATCCTGTAGCCTCTAAGTGAACTGATCATCATCCATATTCAGAAGAAAAGAACATTGTTTGCCAACAAAGGAAAAAGAATTTAAGTCCTGTAAAGTCCTCTCTAGATACAAAAAGGTCAGGAGCTCCGGGAAGCAGTTGCCTGGGCTTTAATGAAGACTTCAGTGTCAGAAACAAAAGGCTGACTGCATTAGGCTACGATCCAGTTGTATTTCTTTACTAGTAACAGCATACCTATCTCTTCTCTCGCTGAGTTTTGTTCTCAACAAGGAAAAAAAAAAAAAGAGAGAGAGAAAGGAAAGAAAACCAGGTAAGAATAAAGAAGTCTTAAAGAGACAGCTCTGGTGAACCTTTTCCACCTATAGAAGGTAACCCACGGAATGGAAATACCAAAGAAGCAGAGTGGATGGTTTAAAAAATACCTCGCTTTTGCTTTGATTCTAAAAAAGTCTATTAAATGTAAAAAATGAATCTGTTTAATCATGATAAAGATGATAGCTGTTGATCTGTGCCAGCCCTTGGGGTGCAATCATAAATAATGAATTTGCATGGCATCACTTTTCAACTGAAAACATTTTCTTGGTGCCAAAAGGAAAGGAAGGGGCCTTAGATGTAGAGGATCCATCCAAAAGTTTTGAAATCTATTTTTCCAGATCCTTACAGATAAGCAAGCTCATCCCTAAATACAATCTCTCTTGCTGCTCTCTCTAGGGAACATGTTTAACTATTTCAGGTCGTGAGCACAAAGGGAAGCGTCTATTTCGGCAACCTGTTCTGTTTGGAAATTCAGAAAGTGCTTTCCTCTTTATTTTTTTTTATTATTTGTATTATTTTTTTTTGCTCACCCTTGCAATTATACAAATGGTGGAGTACATTCATAAGAATACAGGATTTGTTTCTGAACGTTCCCTGCGGGACTGGCCCCTGACTGTCCCACCATGTGTCGCCACTCCCTTGCTGCTTGTTCTGACATCAGTCCTGGCTGCCATCGCCTCTCTCCCAGGTCTCATCCCTCACCGGGTGGTCAGTGGCGACCAGGATGAGCCTGGGAGAGTGGGATCGCCTTGGAAGCTTATGGCTGCAGCCAGGTTCACGGCAAGCCTGGAGCTAGGGAATGACGCAGGCCTAGCTCAGCGAAAGTGGGAATGCAAACAAACAAACAAAAACCACCCCCCGAAAACAAAAACAAAACCCCTCCATTCTCTTCACAGAGACTGCTCCAAGCTTCGCCGGTTCCCTAAATCAGGGCGTTGAGACACAAGGATGCTGCTTCCTATTCATTTGGGGGGGAGAGGGATGCAAGCTGTTTGCTATACTGTAGACAAGTAACTTTAAGGGCCGAGACCACCAGACCTTCCCACCTCTGCAGACACCGTCCGGAGGACAGGATCTCAGGTCTAACAAGGTACGATTTCAAGTACCTATTCCTGAGGCTCGCCCATGACCTAGAAATGAATTAACCCCTTTTCCTAAATCGATTTTCTTTTAGTGCTGAGTGTGCTTTCCAGCCAAAGCCACAAGTTGAGTTTCAGCCTTTCAAAACCACTACCGTCCAAATGGGAAAAATTGCACCAGAAGCATCTTTTGACTTTGCTCTCTATTGATTCTCTTTCGTCGTGGTTTCTGGGAATCCTTTTGGAGTGGGGTAGAAAACAATGGGTGAGATAGCAGAGATCGTCTGGTTCAAAAAAAAACAAAAAACAAACAGAAAACCTCTATGTATTTAAGTCAGACAATCCTGAGTTCTGATTCTACCACTTCATAGCTACTGGACTCAGGGTATGTCATTACCCAGCCCCACCAGCCTTCATTTCCTTCCTGGAAAGCAGGGAGAAGCCAGCGGGACTGCTGTGAGAACTGGGGCCACCCGGGAGGCTCCAGGCCTGGGACTCAAACGTCGCAGGAGCCCGGCCAGACAGGGGACCGAGAAGGAGCGTGCTTTCTCAAACTACAGGCATGGCCAATGGGTCATGAAAGCCATTTTGTGCCTCATGACCATCATTCTTTTATAAGAACGAGCACAGAATGGACATAACAGAAACTAGAGTGCAGAGCACTAGGAGTGACAGTGTTGGGGGGAGTATGTGTTTCAGCACGTGTGTGCACACATGTGCAAGCAGGACTGTGAGACAGCAGTGCTGCTGTGGACGTAGGTCCCCGGGGCTCTGGTCCCCAGCACAGTGGGCAGCTGCCCGGGATGTGGAGGGGGGACTCCCCCTAAAGTAATCATGAACCCTGGCTCAGCCGCTTGCTGTTACATGGGTTCAGCTCACGGTGCCTCCATGTGTAAATGGGTCCGACAATAGGGAGAACCACAGAACCATGAGGAGGAAGTTGGGGGACAGGAGGGAGAGAAGCTAAAACATGCGAAGGTTTCCACAAATGTCACACGCTAGGAATACGTGTGACATTTGTCTGGGATGACAACCAGTACCAGAGCGATGGAAATGAGAGAGCCTCCAGGGGAGATAGGAAATAGCCATGTATGTGGGGAGAGCTGAGGACACAAGGTCTTCACGGGGGACTGCACAATATTAGCAGGGTACAGAGCAGTGCTCAGGAAAGAAGCCAGGCGGGCCAGGAGCCAGAAGACAGAAGAAAACAAGTGATACTTCTCTTGTTCCTAGTGAGAGAAACATTGGACAGGTTTTCTGTTCCTTGTTACCCTAAAATTCACATTGGGCTCACTTGTTTTGTTTCACTGTTTAAATTTATAGAAACAAGTTGGTTTATGTGATAAGCAAGAGATGTAAAAGAAATCACCAAGGACCACAAAAACATAAATAGAAATTGAAAATCACCTGTTTCTGCTTTTACTTAAGTAACAGTAATACTGGAAAGGCTAGTGCCCTGACCCTTAGTAATACTAGTTACTACTCATGAAGCATTCCTGAGAGCAGGGCATTGGGCCACACACATTTTCTCATCCTGTTACATCTTCAGGACACATCAGTGAGGCAGTAATTACTAGACCTGGTTTAAGGACAAGGATGGTGGAGCTTGGCGGCCAAGTGACATCATCAAGGCCACTCGGAATAAAAACGTTAGTCGTGTTGACCCTTGAAGATTCTATCCCAGGCTGTCTCCTGCAAGATTTCCTGGGACCCTTTACACATTTTGCACAGTCTCTCTAGAGTCACTTTCATCAACCAACATCGCGCCTTAGAGACATCAAGTGAGAAAAGAAAGACTCTGTGTTTACAATGGTTGGCGATCACTATCTACATGGATACAAAGCGAAGTACTGTTTTGTAAGCATGGTCTCTGGAGTGTGCGCACCCCAAGCATGCTCAGAAGTAGGGTGGGAAGTTATGGAAGAAAACCAAAACCTGGTGATGTCAAGGTGGATTTAGTCTTTGCTCAGATGTGCTTCCAAAACATTAGTGGCAGAGCCAAGAATCATCTAACGTTATTTCTTTATTTATACAGTTCTTTTATGTACACAAGCATACAACCATTTCTTATTAAGAAGCATTAAAAATAATGTGGGACATGTTCCTCGATCCTTTCATCCAAGGACATGAAAGTACTTTACGGACACACCCTTCGCTTCTGCTAACTAATCTCATTTGGCCCATTTCAGAGACGGGTACAACCAAAATAGAAAACTTGGGAATTTCAACTCATTTATTTTCTACTGCAATCACTAAATCATGAATTTACTAGCCAGAGGGAATAGTTAAATACAGGGACTGAATGTGCTAAAAATGTCTTTCCATTTTTCCTGAAAAGGGAGAGGTTTAAAAAATTTTTTTTTTTTAGGAATGCCTGGGTGGTTCAGTCGGTTGGGCATCTGCCTTTGGCTCAGGTCATGATCCCAGGTCCTGGGATCGAGCCCCACATCAGGCTCCTTGCTCAGTGGGAAGCCTGCTTCTCCCTCTGCCTGCCTCTCTCTCCTTCTCTCTGGCAAAATAAATAAAAATCTTTAAAAAATTAAAAATAAAATTTTTTTTAGAATGGACAAAATAAGTGAAGGGGATTAAAAGGTGAACTGGCTGTACTGTGCTGACCATTTCATTATGTATATAAATATGGAATCACTGGGAGGTACACCCGAATCTCATACAATGGTGTATGTCAGTCTTCAATTAAAAAAGAAGAAAAAGAAAAGCACAGAAGTATCAGGACAAGAGAGCTAGGAAAGATTTTTTAAATTGTGGTAAAATACATATAATACAAAATTTACCACCTTAATCATTTTTAAGTGACCAGTTCAGGAGTATTTAAATATATTCGCATGGTTGTGTAGCTATCCTCACCAGCCATCTCCAGGCCTCTTTGTATTATTCCAAACTGAAACTCTATACCCATGGAACAGTAACTCTCCATCCCTCCCTCCAGCCTCTGGCATACAACACTCTACTTCCTGTCTCCATCAAACAGACTCCTTAGGTAGCTCACATAAGCGGAATTGTACAGTATTTGTCCTTCCGTGACAGGCTTATTTCACGAAACATAATGTCCACAAGGTTCATCTTTGCTGTAGCTCATGTCACAATTTCCTTCCCTTTGAACACACCACACTTCGTTCACCCATTCACCCACCTAAGGACATGTAGACTGCTCCCACACTTTGGCTCTTGAGAAGACTACTACTATGGACATGGTTGTACAAATATCTCTTAGAATATCTGCTTTGGATTACTTTGGGTGTATATCCAGAAGGGGAACTGCTAACAGGATATGATAATTCTATATGATTGTTCATATGTGACTTTGTTTTTCATTTTCTGAGAAAACTCCATTTTATTTTCCTCAGGGGCTTCAAACTTTTCCACAACCTTGCCAGCACTTGGTGTTTTCTGTTGTGTTGTTTTCTTTTTTTTTTTTTTTAAGATTTATTTGTTTATTTATGTGACACAGAGAGAGAGAGAGAGAGAGAGACATTGAGAGAGGGAACACAAGCAGGGGGCGTGGGAGAGGGAGAACCAGGCTCCCCACTGAGCGGGCAGCCCAATGCGGGGTTCAATCTCAGGACCCCAGGATCATGACCCAAGCCAAAGGCAGACGCCCAACGACTAAGCCACCCAGGTGCCTCTGTTTTGTCTTCTAAAGTATTCCTAATTCCCAACATGGGATTCAAACCCACAACTCTGAGATGAAGAGTCACATGCTCTACTGCCTGAACCAGCCAGATGCCCCAGTCTTTTCCATTTTACTGAGAGTAGTGACTCTAATGGGGGATGAGGTTCTGTGGTTCTGAAAGAAGTATCTTGATTTTGATTGTGAAATTACTTAAAATAGTAATTCCAATTATTTCAGAGGCCCGTGGTAGGCAGCAACAGCTATACTCAATCTTAAGATCAAAGTCCACATTCTCCTCCGTTTTGAGTGCCATATTCTATATGCTTTCTAATAAACAGGCACGCACGAGCTCTTTATATCCACGTGCCAGGAAGCACATCTGCATGGCGTTGTCTCATTCCCTATGTTTCTCATCTCAAGTGTGTGTGTGTGTGTGTCTATGTATGAGAGAGAGAGAGAGAGAGAAGGAGAGAGAGTGTTTCTCAGCTTCTTTTGATAGGCAGATGATTGTAGGGTATAACAAAACCCCAAATTAAAACAAAAACAAAACAAAAATCAGCTAAGTCTGGAGTTGAGTGTGTGTCACTGCCAAAGCAGACGGCAGAACGAAGACCGGACTCCCGGGCTGCAGGCCTCAGGCCGCTAGGCATGGGGCCTATGCTGCCCTTAGCTATATACTTGGAGGACAGCACTTGCTCAATAAATAATTTCTGCATTTTTATTGAAATTGAATGGGTTAACCACAAGGAATGACAGGATCTTGGACTGTGTGTAATTCATCTCTGGAAGGTTTCCTGAAAGTCACAGTTCTATTAAGAAGCAGAATAAGAGGGTGCCTGGGTGGCTCAGTCCATTAAGTGACTGCCTTTGGCTCAGGTCATGATCCCAGAGTCGTGGGATCGAGTCTCGCATCAGGCTCCCTGCTCAGCAAGGAGTCTGCTTCTTCCTCTGACCTTGCCCCTCTCATGCGTGCTCTCTCTCTCAAATAAATAAGTAAATAAACATTTCAAAAAAAAAAAAAAAAAGAAGAAGAAGAAGCAGCAGCAGAATAAGAAAACAGAATCAGGTCCTGGAGCGGGAGAAGCACTCCACACTCACGAAGCCAGGCATCACAATGGCTCTGGGCAATGGTGCTAGGAGCTGCCTCATGAGGGAAAGAAACTCAAGGTCCAGAGAGATGGCCCTCCTTATCCTGTGCTCTTCTCACTATTCTCTACTGCTTCCTGGTCACAATCCATTTACTAGTGGCCAGATTCAAAGTCTCCCCAAAGCATCTCTATGCACAGAGATGCCCCCGGCCCAGCGGTTTCACATCTAGCCCTTCATGGAAACAATTACCTCCATGGAAACAATTACAGCAAAATTGTATCACTAGAACACTTAAAACTCATATTTCCCCACAGAGGCCTCTCAGGGGCTAAACAAATCATTCCTCGTTTCCTTTTCAGAGTTAGGTGTTTATCAGTGGATAAAACTGTGGTACCTGGGGAAGTCTTGAGTCCAGAAATGTCTCTGGTAAGTTATTAAACCTAATACACACACACACACACCAGTATCAGATAAAAATACTTGCTGTTAAAAATATACCCTACTGGGACACCTGGGTGGCTCAGTTGGTTAAGTGGCTGCCTTCGGCACAGGTCATGATCCCAGCATCCTGGGATCGAGTCCCACATCAGGCTCCTTGCTCGGCGGGGAGCCTGCTTCTCCCTCTGCCTCTGCCTGCCTCTTTGTCTGCTTGTGCTCTCTCTCTCTCTCTCTAACAAATAAATAAATAAAATCTTTAAATATATATATATATATATATATATATATATATATATATATATATATACACCCTATTGGGGCAAAAGGATCAACCCTTCATTTTTTCCTTAAAAAAGGCAGTAAAATTAGAAGCAATTAAACTTAAATTCCCTTACAGAAAGAACACGAGAAATGCCCTGACTTGTATACCTGAGGTATGATGGACATTTTCTTCCTTAAATCGTGAAGCCCAATTTCAGTTGTCAAGATCTTATCAATCCAAATTCTACCTTCCGGTTCTGACAATCTAAAAAGGGCCGAGATGAGGGAACTTTTTCCAGCTCCTGTTCTTCCCACAATGCCGACCTGTAAAGAGAACGGGGAGGGATTAAGCATAACAATATGCCACATACCTCGGAGACACTACAGTGGTTGAAGGTGGATTAAGGAAGTTCTATGTTGAATGTGGTCAGAAAGAGTGTCTCTACTTTGGCACTGTTGACATTCTGGGCTAGGTAATTCGTCATAGTAGAGAACCGTCCTGTCCCTTGTAAAGTGTTTACCGCCATCCCTGCTCTCGGCCTACCAGATACCAGAAGCAGCCCCCAAATTGTGGCAACTGGAAATGTCACACACGGACAAATGTCCCTTGTGTCTGGGGCCGGGGGCGGGGGGAGGCGGGCACTGTCCTTGGGTGAGATCCATTTAGTCTAAAGAAAAGTTAAAAATAATACTATCAGGGGCACCTGGGTGGCTCAGTGGGTTGGGCCTCTGCCTTCAGTTCAGGTCATGATCTCGGGGTCCTGGAATTGAGTCCCTCATCGAGCTCTCTGCTCAGCAGGGAGCCTGCCTCCCCCTCTCTCTCTGCCTGCCTCTGCCTACTTGTGATCTGTCAAGTCAATAAATAAAATCTTTAAAACAATAATAATAATACCATCAGCCTACAGGCAGTGAAAAACCAACAATTTCCTCAGCAGCTAGTAAGTCGATTTTAAAATCAGCATTATTCCCAGTGTCTGCATATTTTGAACCTTGAGAATTTCTTGGAGAATTTTATATAGATACCAATAGGTGAAAAGCATTATACATAAACAAGTAATCATTTTCCCAGAATTCTATCACCTAAGAGGAATTATTCTTTGGGAGAACAACCAACACATTTCTGGCTGTTACACTCTGTCTTGAAAGGAATCATCTTCAAATTTTTTAATCTAAGCCTCAGGGTTTTAAAAAACAGTAGTCGGGGACGCCTGGGTGGCTCAGTTGGTTAAGCGGCTGCCTTCGGCTCAGGTCATGATCCCAGTGTCCTGGGATCGAGTCCCACATCAGGCTCCTTGCTCGGCAGGGAGCCTGCTCCTCCCTCTGCCTCTGCCTGCCTCTCTGTCTGCCTGTGCTCTCTCTCTCTCTAATAAATAAATAAAATCTTAAAAAAATTAAAAAAAAAAATTTTAAAAAACAGTAGTCGGGGGGCACCTGGGTGGCTCAGTGGGTTAAGCCTCTGCCTTCGGCTCAGGTCATGATCTCAGGGTCCTGAGATCAAGCCCCACATCAGGCTCTCTGCTCGGCGGGGAGCCTGCTTCCTCCTCTCTCTCTACCTGCCTCTTTGCCTACTTGTGATCTATCAAATAAATAAAATAAAATCTTTAAAAAACAGTAGCCGGTCGCTGAAATACCCCTAATGAGCTTGTCATCATCAACAACAACACAAATAACATTTGCTTTTTATATGGGGCCTTTCATCTGAGCAGTTCAAAAGGCATTTTGCAAAGTAATTAATACTCACAATTACCCCCCTTGGGAAAGATACGTGTCCTAGTATCAGTCTGGTTATTAGAACCGAAGCAGAGAGAAATTAAATGCAGTGACAAGATCAAAGCGCCAATATAAAGCAGGTAAAATGCCGGTCAGGAACGAAACTGTATTATATAAAATTGGTTTTTAGTTGTGAGCATTTAAACCTGTATGCAGAAACTGACCTTTTTTTTTTTTTTTAACACCAATGAGCTTGCCCAATACCTAGCTACAAATTCCCTGGTGGGAGCTTCCCAAGAGACGATGTCATCTTATCTAGCTCTCTGGAATCAATGACGGCTATAAGACATGCTTTCAAGCATTTGTAAATTCAGTAAATTTTTAAAACTCACAGCTTTCAACAGAGAAGAACTTTTCAGAGCACTGATTCTATACTGGGAACTTTGCATATCATCTCAGTGGAATACTTCCAAAGCTTTAAAGCTTCATGTGTATAACTATTGATGGCCTTTCAAAAAAGAGCCTACCTTTATAGGGAGAAATGTAAGGGACGTGGCTTTGGCTAATTTTATCATCATTTCACAGATGGGTCATTTTCTGCCCATGGGTAGGTCCAAATGCACATGCCCCCCCCCCCCAGGTATATATCTCCTGGGTTTCTCAATATACATTCAGGTAAAGGTGTTCTCAAATGCGTATCAAGACATATCACAACACAGGCACAAACTGTGTCTCTGAGAATGTGTGGATGTTCCCAGGCCATCATCACTCCAACTAAAACGAACCCATCTGTACAAACTAGAACGTTTGCAGACTTTTCATAAAGGGCCGGGATACGGCAGGGGGTACGGGGGGCTGCCCACAACCACAGGGCTGTGATCTCCAAACTTGACTAAGAATAAACACCAAAAGGCAATTCAAAGAAAACTGGGTTCTAGCTATCTCTCTCTCCTGTTCAGTGATCCAAATGGTAGCCTGTGTCATTCACACTGCACCAGTGGGCTTTACCAACTTCCCATGAAGGATGTCGCCACTGTAAGTCAACATGCGCAAAACGAAACAGGTACTTCAAGATATTCTCGTTTATGCCGATTTACAATTAACCCTATACGTTTTCCCAAAGAGGCTGAGGGTTTCTGACAACCGCAACAGCACGTGAGACATTTCTTTTTTTTTCCTCCCCAATTTGGAAATTTTTATGGACATATTGTACATTGAGACATTTCTATCTGGATCTCTATAGATCAAACACAACATGATGAACAGCTGATTGCCCTTTCCAAACAGCTGCTTTTTCTAACTTCCCCATCCTAATCTTGTAACTTCTTTTCGAGGCTCGTGGGCTCAACATGTTCATCTTACTTTCAGCTTCCTCTGCGCCCAGGACGGCACCAACCCCTAAACCCTAAAGATTCTACCTCTGCAAGCTTTCCTGACTCGGTCCCTCACCAGAGCGCAAGGCTGCATGGCATCTAAAAACACAAAACCAACTCTTCTTAATTATAATCAGTGCAAATGAATGTAAAAAGTCAACAGCTGTTAGTCATAACCGCAGCACTTTGACTTAAAACCACTGTCCAGAAGACAGATTGTCTTTCTGGACCTATGTGTGTGTGTGCGCTTAAAGATACAAGCTCACAGACGTAAACAAAATGAGATTAATATGAGCCAATTGTAGTAAACTGTCTGCACTTAATATTTCAAGAGAATATTTTAATAGCCACATAATATTAGATTTTATGTGATCATTTATTTAACAGACCCCCTATCTGTGGCTATTTCGGCTGCGTCCAATATTTTGCTGTTATAAATAATTGTGTTAAATATCCTTGAAGCTAAATCTTCACAAACAGCTCTAATTACTTCCTTAAGATAAATGCTTAGATGTGGAATTGCTGAAAAACAGGTATAAACATTTTCAAAAAAGGCTGTTAGGTAATGCCAAGCTACCCTCTAGAAACAGGATACCAGTTTTGACTCCCACTTGCTTCTCTGCATGCTCACAAGCTTGGGGGTTATAACAGTGCTTTATTTTTATTTATTTTTAGAGAGGGTGTGAGTGAGTGCAACATGAGCAGTGGGGGAGGGGCAGAGAGAGAGAGAGAGAGAATCCTAAGCAGGCTCCATACCCAGCACGGGGAGCCTCAATCTCAGGACCCTGGGGATCCTGACTGCTCTGAGCCAAAATCAAAAGCTGGACGCTTAACCAACTGAGCCACCCAGGTACCCCTATAACTTTGTTTCAATTGACATCAGTTTGTTCCAACAAGTGGACTCACTTTCCCCATTACATTTTGGTAGGAGTACACAGTAGCTACTGGCTTCCTATCTCCTGCCTCTTCCCACCGCCGTCCATGTGCGCTCACTTCTCGGACCATGTTTCTGCAGGACAGCTCCGTGCCCACCCAGGAAGTCCCTTCTAGTTAAGCACCCCAACTGACACTGCATCAAATTGCTGGGAGTCAGCTCTCTCGGGATTTCCAGGAAGTGGCAAGAGTTACACGTGCAAGTATGTGCCACGTCATCTGGGGCTCGATCCTTCATTTGCAGGGGGAAGGCATTTGCCTTTGCTGATGCTTGTCCCAGCACCCCGAAGGCTCTTCCCATGCATTTCCACCTGCTGAGATCCTGCCCACGTGTCCCCAAGTCCATCTCAAATGCCTAAGTCCTTGCAAATACTCTTCCTGCCCCTGCATGTGGCCTTCTCCCATGCCACAGAGGCAGGTCACCTTTTTCTAAACTTTGATAAAAACTGTGACTGCCTTCTAGCTTATCTAGTAGCCAATTTTATACGACTTTCCTTGTTCTCCTAGACGGCAGGATCTGTCACGGATTCACCTTTGCACTCTTTTTTATTATATGTGGCGTCCTGTATGGAACCAAGGTGGTTGAAGTCAGGATGGACAAATTTATGGAAAACCTGTTGCCACACCGTTGGGGTCGAGGATAGGCGGGCCAGGGAGGACAGACATGGCCAATGGATCCTGTCACCATAGAAACTAATGCAAATGGCAGACGACAGCGTCCGCACCGGTAGTGGTTATGGCCAGGTCACGCCCCAAGGCAGTGATGGCTACGGTTGTCCGAACATCTGTCCGGCAGCAGCCTTGGAGCTGGGGGGTCTCCTCCTGTTGGAAGTGTACAACCCTAGATGACCTATCACTTTCATTTTGCAGAAGATCAGAGGGAGGCTTAATAAGACTAATTAGCCTGCCTGTAAGAACGCGGCCAGGAAGGGGCAGAATGGGACTCAAAGCCAGGTCTGCCCAACGCTTGCCCATTCCACTGGGGGCCTCCTTATATGTGGATGGCCTGGAAGCTCATTACATCCCTGTGGGGACAGGACAGGTATGGCTGGGATCAAGCAACTGGCCTCTCCGACTGATCCTACTGCCTGACATTCAAGGCGTGATGTGGTTATGGGGGAGTCTAATGTGGAGGATGGGACAGAAGGTCTGACATCTCTGAGCGAAAAGGATACCCATGGTCAGTGGACACCTACAGTCGGAGTGAGGAGAAGGCACAGGGTGCCTGGGAAACAGGCCACACAGACCTATGGCCCTGCCTCGGACTGTGCGATGTATTTTTCATCCGAGCAGGTGGTAATAGGGTCTCAGATACATTGCTACACTGGGTGGTCTGTGACTCCAGGCCCAAGCAGGGCCCAGGCCGATACAATACTGATGGACTCTAGGGGAGTGTGGGGGGAAGGCCGTAGAGCAGGAGGAACGCTGTCTTTCATGCAGACAGACTCCACCAAAAGACAAACTGATGCATAAACTTAGAGTCACAGAGAATGAAATTCTAATGGAAATTCACAACTGGCAGAATATAAAAGTAAATAAATCTATAGGGTGGGGATATAGAACTTTCTAGAGCATCGTGATCAGTCACGGTTGGAATAATTTATGAGCCCAATTTCAAATCTTCAAAGGACACTTCTTGGAAATCACGAGTTACAGTCATGTACAGCCTGCCTGTGGGAGAGAAGACATTTTGGCAGGGCAGGGGTTCAGAGACAAGAGGACCGGGTGGGCCTGAGAGTCAGCATTTCCAAGACACTCCCAGGTGACGCAGGTACCACAGACTGAGCAGCAAGGAATGAGAAAGTCAGCAGGGGAAGCGAGACAGACTGGAGGGAGCTGAGGGGTTTCTGAGAAGATATTATGTAAAAGAGGAGAAAATGTAGGAAACTAATATTTTTGCACATTATAGCAAGGTCTGGTACACATCTGTAAAAATGTATTATCTAAGTAATAGCTCTGAGCAAGAAAAAAATAACAAACCAAAATCAATCTACCTCTAGAGCTGGAAAATGCTTTAAAATGGCCCAGTACTCTTTAAAATGATCAAATCAACCACAAAATCATCTAAATGAAAAATGCAGCCAGTGTTTAGAATCGAACCAGGAAGCCTAGGGTGCTATTTACCTCATTTTGGTTCTTTATTTTTACTTGTTATTTCTTCCATGAATTAGAAACCTGCTTAGTACCCATTACGCTTTCCTGTTTACTATCACTTTGAGGAATCCGGAGAGCAGAGGAAAATGCTGGAACAGAATAAAGCCCCATCTCTCCTGTGTTGGTCCATTCCCCCTGCGTCGACCCCGCAACAGTCTGTCCCAGTCAAATATAGCAGAGGACGGGGTCGGTGGTGTCCCCGAATAATAGGGCTGGGGCTGGGTGGAGAGGACATAAAACCAGCAGTGACGTCACTTCATGACTCCGTGGCCTGGATAGAGTCGGGAATTACATAAACCGAGCAGAAGGGGACACTGTCCGTGGACCAAGACACAAACCAAACGATAGAACCGTTACGATAACCGTCTCCAAATTCAGTCCCCCCAACACTGTATAGTCTCAGATAATCCTACGATTTGGGGGAGGGGGGCGTTTAAGATGGAAAAGTACACACCTGTTACAGTTCTAGGTCGTACCACGGTTTCTCGGGTAATTCCGTGTATGGCTTCGAGGGAAATTAAAGATGCGTGCAAATTAACGGAATTCTGTCTAGCACGGGCATCCAGATGGACACACGGTCTTCGAGGAAGCAAGCATCCCTGACCGCGCTCGTACAGATGGAACCAGCTACGGTGAACGGTCTTGGGACCCGGCAGGCCCTCTGGGTCTGCACATGGGGCTGGAAATCATGAGCAGCTGGCTTCTGCCACGTGACTCACTAAAGCTGCTCCCTGGGCATCATTTGAGCATTAAGTTGAACATTTATTCTTTCATGTCACAAGGGTATCATCGTTACATTATGGCCAGAGTCCACTAAATGGGTCTGGGAGAAAGAGCTTGACGAGCAGGTCTTTAAGTATTTAACACATCTGGGAAATGGGCTGTTTCGGGAGCT
>ML103569.1:19705-37019 GCA_003697995.1 Taxidea taxus jeffersonii
AAAAAAAAAAAAAAAAAACTAGTCAAAAAATACCAACTCTGCATTCACCTCTCCCCCGGGCCCCTGGCGATCACCATCCTGCTATTGGTCTCTATTGGACCTGAGCAGGTCAGGAACCTCGTGGAAGTGGAATTAGACAGTATTTGTCCTGTTTTGTCTTTGAGCTTATTTCATTTAGTGTAACGTCCTCGAGGACCTTCCACGGGTCAGCAATCACCTCCTCCCAAGGCTGAAGAATATTCCATGGTAGGGATGTACTACATCTGCTTACCCATTCCTACACTGATGAACCGCTTGGGCTGCTTCCGTTTCTGGCCTTTGTAATGCCGCCATAAACACAGGCGTATTATTGTAGATGTGGTTGTTTAAAGTTATGTAAGATGCTGTGGGAGAATTCAGGGTCTCGTAGAGGCAGATGCATCAGAATTACAGCTGGAGGGTGCCTGGGTGGCTCAGTCAGGTAAGCGTCTGCCTTCGGCTCAGGTCATGATCTCAGGGTCCTGGGTTCAAGCCCCGAATCGGGCTCCCTGCGCAGTGGGGAGTCTGCCTCTCCCTCTGCCTGCCCACCCCCCTGCCCGGGCTAGTACTATCTCTCTCTCTCTCTGAAATAAATTTTAAAAAAGAATTTAAGGAATTGAGGCTGGAGAGGCAGGTGAGGAAAGAGCTTCCTCCAGTCTCGTCTGTTCTGGCTTCACTGATTCTTCAAGGGCCTGCCCTGGTGTGGGTTGAGGGACCCAGGTCCCACCGCTGCTGGACAGACGCCGGTAAGTGCGGGTCACAAACCTCTTAGCGGCCTCCTGCGTGAATCAGCCCCTGCTCCCTTGGGTTTCCTTTCACCGACTTTGGGTCCTTTTCTGCCTCCCGCTGGGGGCTCTGGCTCGAGCCGACTGGGTCACAGATTCCAGCCTCTTCTCTGGTGGCTGAAGCTGGCCAGGCAGCTCCAGCTCGAGGGGACCTGGGGCCTTGCTATGGTTCTGCCCTCTTCGTGCCCAGCCTGGGAGCTATCAGGAGGCCCCGTGAGGATCAGATGTGTGTTTCAGAAAGAAGCAGTCCACAGGTGGGAGACTGGGGAATACGGGTTATGGGAGGGCAAGTCTCCGGAGAGGGACAGGGACGGAGGGCTGTAATAGAGGATGCCATGGCGGAGCAAGAGAAGGATTTGAGAAATCTGAAGAAGTAAGAATAGGTAGGAGCTAGATATTGAAAACGTTAGCGATGAGGAGCGAGGGTCGACCATCAGGTCTCAGGCATGAATAATTAGAGTGTCCGGGGTCAGCCCACCAAGCACCAAAAGGGAGGCCACGATACGAGAAGAGTCTGGCATCCCCATTCCATGGTTAATTTTCAAGACTCCTCAACTGGCTCACCCAACCGAAATTCTATGCACAGAGGCACTAGGCGTCCCCTTTTCTCCTGCCCCTGACACGTTCACCAATAAGCCAAGGAGCAGATGCGGTGTTAAAGCTTCCATGGAAATTTTAAAGAGGCAAGATGGTTTAAACAAACCTTTTCCTTTGATTTAATGAGTGCTGTCAGGTGCTTCAAAACCAGAGGCCCATCTAAACTGTAGGAGAAGTTAACGTTATCAAAGACAATCGTGCCGTCTTGGGGCCAGTTGGGCGGAGGGCGGTTCTGGTATTCCCAAGGGGCTTCTTTCTCAAGGTCTGTATACTCCATCACCCTTTCCACTGAAATCATCTGAAAGACAAAGGACACCACATGGCTTAGGAACGGAGCTCTCACAGGTGTTCAGAGATTATAAATGAACTGTTGATCTTTTACACTAGCTGGTTAGGGACATCTCAGGTTTCAATATTCCCAAAGGACAGGAGGACGAGTCTGATGAGGACACCTTGATGATTCACAAACCTGTGCACCGTCTGGTAACACTTGTCCTTAGGTCTACTTCCTTCGGTGCTACATTAAAACTAAAAGAACTACAGAATTAGAGATTCTTAGAGGATGCTGGAGATTTTATTTTTTTTCCACTTTCTTTCATTTTATTTTTTTCTGAACAAAAAGTACAAGGATTTTTATCAAAGAAAGGGATACTTGTGGCCAATAATCTGGAATCTGGCCCCAGAATAGCCACCTGTCTTGGGGAGCTAAACTGGCTAAGTCATCCAATCTCATTTTAATGATGAGTCACTTTCTCCTCTATCAGAAGAGCACACGGGAAGGATTTCTTGTTCATTGTTTTTCTCTTGAGGAAAAGGTGCTAATACTCCAAGGAGGAGATAATTTACTTACTGACTGAGGCCTCCTAACCAACCATCCCGACACCTTTGACTAGCGCACTCCAACAAGGAGCTTATTCTACCAGAAAGAAGGGACGCCGGCGAATTCAGGCGCACAACACGTACAAGAATAAATGCTAAGCTGGGGGAGGGGGCGCGCAAGGGGAGACAGGTATTAATTAAACAACCTCAAAACACTGAATTCTTCTTTTATCAGGAATGAGGAATTACCCATTAAGAAACAAAAATAAGGGGCGCCTGGGTGGCTTAGTGGGTTAAAGCCTCTGCCTTCGGCTCAGGTCATGATCCCAGGGTCCTGGGATCGAGCCCCACATTGGGCTCTCTGCTCAGTAGTGAGCCTGCTTCCTCCCTTCTCTCTGCCTGCCTCTATGCCTACTTGTGCTGTCAAATAAATAAATAAAATCTTTAAAAAAAAATAAAATAAAATAAACAGGCCTCTAAGAAATTAGCTTCTATCCTCTCCAGGTTTTCAGAAACTCCCTCCCACAGAGAAAGAGACATTTATTACATTTGAAGACAGTTTGTGGCGGATGTAAAACCTGCTGACATAGCACACAGAAGACTGAGAAAAAGATGTATATATTTTATGTTACGTTAACCTTAAACAGATGGAAGAGGGATCTAAAAAACTTGGTTAGCTACAATGTAAAAATAACAGTTTTAATATTTTACATAAGAAGTGCATTTATGCCATTGAACGGCGGGGAGACTTGAAAAGGCTCAGAGCGTTCAGATAAACATTACCATATTCTCCACTTCGGCACTCTGCCGGACGCACCACTGGAACATCCCCATGAGGGTGAGGGCATAGGACAATGCCAGGCCAACCTGCCCAGCATCTACAGCTGAAAATGGAAGAAAAGGTGGGAATAAAATTAGCTCCACACAGGCCTTCTGTCAGCTTACCAACAAGATTCCTCTATCGTATTTAAGTACTTTGTCTCTCACGATGGCAACAGTTTTAATTTTACTATCTGATGATTGAAGACTATAGTAAAATAGAAAAAATCACAATTAATTAAGAAAGGCTATTAAATGAGCTTATTAATCCCAACACGATTGACACACACTTGACTGTATGCCAGCGGTGAGAAATAACATCATTATTGAGACTCCCAGCATGACGGTTTCAAGAACCCCGGTACCAAATTTCACTTTCTACGGCCAATGCAACCGCAGTTGGAAACCACTAAAAACAAGGCACTGGGCTCCAAGAGCCAAGGCTTTTAAATCTAAGCCATTACGCTCGCTGTCCCATTATTAAGTATTGTGAGTCAGCCTTGTTACTGTGAAATAGTTAGGGAGAATGAATGTGTGCCACGCATGGCAACACCAGCTCCTCAGGTACCCACCCAACAGGGAGGAGAGCCTTCTCTCCTGCTTAGGATCTTTTTCAACCTAGTGTACCAGGCAGGGATGACCAAAAGATCCAAATAGCCCTAACGTGAAAACCTAAAGCCCTAAGTGGACAAAATGCCTAACAGAAAACTTGGTTCTCTCCTCACAGCCACCAGACACCACACCAGGAATGTACAGAAAGTTAGCTACTACGCCGGCACGGTCCTGAAGACAGAAGGACCTCATCGGGATCCAAATTACCACTCTGCACAGACCATGCTGCTGGATCACACCTGACCTGACACATGGCAAAGGCTTCGATGCAATTCATTAGAACTAAACAGTACATGGCATTGGACAAGGTGGCAAGAGTTTAATTTAATAACTGTAAACGCAGCTATAAATTGTAGTCATACCACAAATAGTTCTTCACATCTGTACTCACTTGTTGCCAGAATCAAGGACCCGAAGGCAACAATAATGACAAAGATGGCGCAGATAGCATCCAGACGCACGGCAAACCATCGGGATGTTGTCAGGAACAAGAACCATGCCTCTGGGTTTGGGGAAGCATCATAAGCGAAAGGAAGGAGAAAAAACCAGATTCACTGCTCTGAATGAGGGAGAGCATTTTGCAAAGGTGAGCTCCAGGGGATTTTTACGCAACACGGACAGCAAAGTTCCACACCCGGGGAACCAGAAGGTTCCAGAAAGCTAAGTTCTGACACAAGACAATGTATGATCCAAGCAGGAACTGGCACAGTGGCTTTGTGGGAAGCAACGCATTGAAAAATTCAACCCAGAGATTATAAACAGAAACAGGATTAATAAAAAATACATGGAAAAATGGGCTCATCGGTACATTTGTCACAGTGCTTAACCTCAGCGTGAAGCTTGCCCTCATACCTGGTTTACTGTTCCCGGTTCTCTGATGGCAGAGAGCACAGCTCCCACTTTGTTTCCAGCACCTTCCATACTTATTAGAGGGCCCTGCACACAGTGTTTATTCCTTAGGATCTGGTATCTCAGGAATCACTTTGCTAAAAGTACCTACTTGCAGCCTTCAAAATGCCATCTTATCTTCAAAATACAATAAAGACTGGAAAGATGGGCCAGGATTTTATAAACTTAGAGGAAACTCTGAAATTTATAATAGCAAAAAACCTCACACATGCAAAGAATAATACATATCAAGTGGTAGCAAATCTGATCATCAGGAAACTGATTTCCTCAGCAATTCCTGTCACCCCACAGGCTCTGAAAATAAGAACTGGCAAACCACAGTCTGTGGGCCAAGAAGGGCCCATGACCTGTTGTTGTAAAGAAAGTTTTATTTGAACACACACGGCCATTGGCTTAGGGACTATCTTTGCCTGTGTTCCTGTTACAACAGCGATGTTGAAGAGCTACAATAAATAGGCCTTAAAGGACAAAACATCTAAAACATTTACTATCTGGGTCCTTACCAAAAAAGTTGACTGACCCTTGCCCTAAAAGGACAGACAGCCATAGGGCCTGGTAATGGAAGGACAATGCAAGACACTCAGAGGGTGGGGGGTGAGCTGGGGGGAAGCAGTGGGGTCCCAGCGGAATGGGGACGCACACAGGAGATTCTGAGGAATCGTGGCTGAGTGGAGAGAACGAAGACACGCTGAGGAAGGATAGGGGCTGGGCCAGGGCGAGACAGAGAGAGAGGAACTGACCACTAGGGACAAGACAAGGAGCCTATCCCATTCTCTGAAACCATTTCCAGCAACTTTCAGACCTGAATGCAAATCCTGGTGAGCGTCGAACAGTTCCTGGAACCTCTCCTCAGCTTTATACGCCCGGATGGTCCAGAGTCCCTGGAGAGAGGACGACAAGTGGGAGAACACCGGACTCCGTGCTGGGGAAGCAGAGACAGACAGAAAGTCGGTGAGGCTGGATGTGGGGAAACCAACTGCCTCCCGTGCTCTGTGGCTATACCTGAACCCCCAAACCCAGAGCTCTGCCACGACGGCTGCCTGGGGAAGACTGGACGGTGGCCCCCTCCTGGAGACGAACACGTCAACCCTCAAACTCCTGGTCACACCATTGCGTTAAAGACCTGAAATCCAAGTTTCACTTCGAACCGATCTTTGACGTCCTTGCTAGATTTGAATAACTGAATTTCTTCTTTGCTAACTCTTTTGTCAAGGTCTTCCTCAGACATGGCCCCCCTCCACAACCCTTCCCTGACAGCCCTCTGGGAGGAAATTCTGTCTAGTAATTTTTGAGTCACGAACGTTCTTACATTTAATCCTGCTACAGTACTTACCACACCGAATTGTGAACACCTGTCTGTGCGCCCATCTCCACTACTGGACGATTAACATGAGGGATGGGATAAAATCAGAATATTCCTGAAACTCTTAACAGGTGAGGGATGTGTGAGGGGACTAGCCAGGCTGCCATTCTCCCTGCATTCCCAGGCATCTCCCTGTGCCTGCTCCTGCGCCAAGAGTCTCTTTCTGGAATAACAGAGAACCTGGGTATTGTACTGCCCTTGTGCCCGCAGGGCCTGGGCGGTCATGGCGCCTATGAAGAGTCTTGACTTTGGCTGGGGGCGTCTGCCCTGCTGGACACCTGGTGTTCGGAGGTCGCCGTGGGACACTAATATCGATCACTCTTCCAGAACCTGACCATGGCCTTAGTGGCCACTCTCTTCTGAATAACTTCATGTGGGTTTGGGGCCTGATGTCATTGGACCAGCCATTCATCGCCCTGCCACCCTCTCTAGGAGCACACTGTATGTGGACACCAGGTCTGGCCCCTGCCTCTCAGGGAAGACGTGGGTTGCATGCTGGCGGGCACCAGGAATGAGGCCATGACTAGCTATTGTCTCTCTCTGGGACGAGTAACACCTTGTGCTTTCTATCGGCAGGTAACACTGACTTACCATTTTGTTACCTGTGCACATCCTAGAGGAGAGGCTTAGTAAAATCCCAGGCCAATGGAAGATCACTTATCTCATGAGAGGCTGCAGAGGTTTTAGGAAATGATGGGGAGAAACAACTGAAGGGAAAACGCAAACTTATTTTGGAGCCTGACTCCTGAGCCTGGCATCCGGATGTCTCTCTGTGTGAGCTCAGCCAAGCCTCTAAGCACGTGTCACTGCAGGTATGGGCGAGGGGTAGGGGAGGTTTGCTGGGTACAACCATGCAGATGCAGGACCTCCTCTAAGAGCTTAGTGACCACGGCTCCTCAAGCAAGGAAGGATCAGGCTTCTCCATGTGAGACACTGGGGTTTAGAGAAGATGGGACATGCTGGGCTGTGAGCCTCTTTGCTGACAGGGACAGTAACTGATAAGGGCCCTCGCCTGGGGTGCTGTTTTAAGGAAAAAAAACCTCTGAACCAAGGCATGAGCTAACATTTCCCCTTGTATCTACTTTAGGCAAAATAGCCTTAAGTGAATTCAACGGTAGTTTGGACCAGCCTGTTGTGGGTTTCTGATCTAGGATGCACACCACCCTCTCTCTTCCATATACCAAGGAACCTTTGGCCTTTAGGCATTTTAGCTTCCATTAAATCCGTACTTTTGAGACAGTAATATGAACATAAGGGACCAAGCCCATGCTCTAAATAAGAAAGGCTGGAAATTCTGAACAGGCCTTTTTTGGCACTCCCTAGCACATACCCAGAACATAGTGAGGGAACAGGGCACTCAGCAGGATGGCTCAGGAGAGCTCCAGGGCCACGACCCTATCAAGAAAAGTACCACAAGTCCAGCTCCAGAAAGCACAGAGAACTCACTAGAACCATGTCCTCATTTCCTGAGCAAATATTGGGACATGCACAGTTTTAGCACAGACATTTGTGAGCAGGGAGGAGATAGGGCCTTTCACTCAGGCAGAGTCCTTGAATGAAATGCTTCCCCACTTGCCATCCCCACTGGCTTCCCTCATCAGGAGATCAAGGCTGAGGTTGATTTTTCTCTGGAAAGGTTTCAGGGCAGGGTCAACTTCAGAAATCAGGGGGGTCCCAGCCTTGAACACCAGGGAACCCAGAGACCACAGCGCCGACTTTACCTCAGACCCAAGAGTTCCAAGTGGTACAGCAGGGTTCTCTACCCGGGAAAAGCAATCCTCTTTCTTTCACACCCCACTTAGGACAGAGCAGGATGCCCGGATGAGTGAATTGGACGGTTTGCAATGAAAATTAACCGGCTCCACAGAGGGAAACGGAGTGTTAAGGCTCTGGCACATTCTCTTGCCCAACAGAACGCCTTTCTCCCCACAGCGACTGGGCCACTATCCTGAAGTAGAGTTCTACAACACCCATGGCATTAGCCAGCAGTTAGAAAACGCAACCTGGCCTTTCACGAGACTGATGATTGCGTGTCCCACAACCCTGAGGACTCTTTGGGACATACCCTACAAGGACTGCAAACCCTCCCCAGGAGGGAGAGCGCAGGGAGCTGCCTCGAGGACCTGGCCTCCAGCCCTGCTGTTGGTTATCTCTACGTTGGGTGAGGCCTGCTGGTTGTCATGTTCTTAAATTTCCTCAAGTTCGAGGTTCTAGTACCTTTCCACATAGCCAGAAGCTCTTTACAACCATCAACACAAACAACCCTCTGGAGAGCCCCAGAGGGCAGGTGCTCTGATACCCTTGACAGAGGGCAAAGTACAAAGTAGGCAGAGGGATTAGGAGCACTGGCCAACCTGAGTGGTAGAGGTGGGGGTCAGACCCAGCTCTTATTCCTGAAGCTGCTCTTTTTCAACACTGCCACTGGGTCTCAGAGGGACAATAATTAGGTTAAATCAAGATGCCAATGTATAACTAAATGCATTTTTCTCCAGACTTTGTAGTTTAAGTTTAGAAAACCCCAAGAATTATACTCAGTGCATATCCACTAGCCTACCCGCTACTGTAGGTCTTATCAGGCACCTTCAGTTGAACAAAGGCCCTGGAAATCCGGCGTGAGAACTAACAGCAGCGGACTTGGGCAGCTACGGTCTGAAACGTGGGACACACGGTTAGCCCTCCCCGGGAATGCCCACGGCAGACATTGCTGGTCAATCACAGTTCCCTTACACAAGGAACTGGGATGCAGCATCCTATCTCAGGCATGGCCAAACCACGAGAGCTGGCTAGAAAGATGCAAGCAAGCGGATCCTGGTTTTATGCATTCCTTTAGGACTGGATAGTGCTACCGGCTCACTTTTGCAAAAACAAGACACCATTACGATGAACTGCAGAGGAGCCATTCAAGTGGCTTCAATGTGGGCCTGGGGTTTCAGAGGCAGCTAGGCAGCACGATCTGAAAATCAGCTGCAGAATGTCAGCAGTCCTTTCAAAGCCCGAGGAGGAAGCAGATTTACACCCGGTAGCCACAGCAATCAGGTATCCTCCTTTTATCCTCCTTTTTGCTGGTGGATCCAGCAGTGGCCACAAGAAAAACTATCTCTTACTGCTTAGAGAAAACAAAAGAATTGTTATTTATGGCACAGACCCGCAACCCAGATAGATGACGATAAACGGTTCTACTCAAATGGCCACATTTGGTCACCTGGGTGCAGGAAGGTAGGAATATGTGTCCTTAATGTCTGGGGTGTGGGAATAGTCCACATTATTTCCAAATATCCTACAGGGGCCATGTTAACGTTCTCAAAACCTCCAGATCAAGTCCTGGGCAAATCCTATACTGTTCCTTGAAGAAGGCTCAGGGGATCCCCTTCTTATTCCAGACACCCCGTCTGAATAAACCCGAGACCTCCTTCAGAACGAGTCTGATGATGACAGACTCCATTTCACAAGTGGCCTCCCATCATAAATGTCTGAAGCCTTGTTGTTTACTCCTTCTGCCTTCTCCACGTCCCACCACGGTATCATCGCCTCAGCCCGCTGGTCCAGACATCTGGACAACACTGCCCGCCATCCCAAGGAAATCCCTCACAAAACCACACATCACAGCTTAGCTGGTTCTCTGAGGACTGAAAAATTTGTCTACAGCTTTTATGAAATCAATGCCCATTATCCTTTATGCAAATGCGTATGATAAATCCCTCTCAAAAATTTATTATTAACCAGGGCACCCGTCCATTAAGCGTTCAACTCGATTTCTGCTCAGGTCATGGTCTTAGGGTCATGAGATCGAGCCCCACGTCAGGCTCTGCACTCAGTGTGGAGCCTGCCTGGGATTCTCTTTTCCTCTGCCCCTCTGCTGCCCTGCACACGCTCTAAAGCAAAATGAAATTTATTAAAAATAAACATGCATATGTCATAACCAAAAAAAACTGCTCTACGCTGATAAACTAGTATTTTTCCACTTGGTGGATCCAAGAACCATGAGACCCAATGTTTCTCTTTTTAGCCTGACTTTCAGAAAGATCAGTTGGTATTAACGCACAGTAACTATCCATAGTTGAGTTTTCTGATACAAACATCTTCCTTCTCCATATTTAGGACTTTACATCCCTTTTTTTGTAAATACACCAACCAACTATCCTTATGATTTTCTTAGTAATAGTGAAATATGTTTGTGCATGAATGCGATAAGCTCCGAATTACTTCATCCTCTGTGATTAGCTGTGTTTTCCCATTATTCCAAACCTAGGAAGTTGAATAGAGAACAAAATGAATGCGTACTGAGCAGAACCCTCTCCTGTGTCCTCCCAAGGGAATTATATTCAGGACCCATTTATAGGAACAGCCTAAGGAGCGGGCGGGGGGGGGGGGGGGGGGGGGGGGAACCGGACTTCAAACAGTGTGGCATGACAGGAAATACCAGTGATAATAAAGAGGGCATGAAAATAACAGTGCTTACCTTTTCAAAATATGTAACAAACACAACTTTTTTGCCATTTTTTGAGTCTGTAATAGTAATATATTTTTCAAATGTATCACTTCTGACATCTGACACTTTCTTCTCCTTTACTTAATCTTTCCCTTTCTTTGTCATTTCTAGAACCTTCGGGGGAAGAAAAATTCCCTATTTTCGCTCTTAGTTCCAGCGTGAAATATTTCTTTAAAAACGTTTCTTGAGTGCCTGCTCCATGTCTGGGAAGTACATCATAACCGAGAGAGAAATGGCCCCTATCCTCATGGAGCTCACAGTCCAGTGGAGCTTTATTGCACAGACATTCTTGTCTGGTCCCTTCCTGGTGTTCCTGCAAAGCTGCACCTGGTGGGCCACCAGTTCCATTGGCCCTAAGCGCCACACTCACAGTGGACATCTTGTTCGATGATTTAATGCTAACTTGGAGGGAAAAAGTCTGGAAGGTAGAGTCTGCACGGTTTCAGGGATCTCCTTAATTACAGCAGAAGTGGAAGCGAGTCCGCATCGCCATCCCAACCTGAGAGCCTCTGTACTCACTTGTAGATTCCAGGCGTTTGACATCCCTCGACGTTTCTAAGAAATACCGCCGAAGAACAAAGAAAAGGATGCCAAGGGGAATCAGAGGAACTGCGATCCACGGAATGACAGCCACCGCCACGCCCACCACACCAAGAACTTGTAGAAATGTCTGAAATAGGGAAAACAGATACAGAGGCCTTCTTAGGAAGAATTCACTTCAAACATAGACTTTAATGGGTTGTTTTGTTAGGATTCAAAGACCTGTTGGAATGGCAGGGAATGTTTTCCCGTCAAAGAAATAACAGAATATTATAGGTGGTCCTGAGGATACTTATCGCATACTTGTGATGTGACGAACACAATAAGAACTTTCTAGATACGAGTTCTCCTAACATGCTCAGGGGCCTAGGAGAACAGCAGTACAATCTTCCCTATTTAACAAATGAGAAAGTTGGAGACTCAGAGAGAGCAGGACTTGAATCCCAAACTATCGTGAGTCAGTAGAAACTGTCAGGGAAATCCGCGAGTGAGACTCACCGATGAGGAACCCCTAAGACTCAACTACACATGTAGGGATAAAGAAGTGACTCATTACAAATCCAGTGGGAAAATGCAAGTGTGTACTTTTGGAAGTGGGGATTCCCCTTTTTTGCTTTTCTATCCACAATTAACATTTACTGAGTGCTCACTGCATACAGGGCTACCCGTTACATATCTCATGTGTGTTAACTTATTTAATCCTCAGAATAGCCCTACAGAATACTGGTACTATCTCATTTTACAGACGGAGACTGAAGCACAGGGAGAGGAAAAGCGACTTGATCAAGACAGCAAAGCGTTAGTCACAGAGACAGGGAGCCCATGTCATTAGCCATCATAATATATTTAAGCCAGCCCTTGATATAATGCAACTTTTCATTGTTCGGGAAATCAGTCTTGACTTATTTGAACCCCCTAATTTGTCCTTCATTTTTCCTCTAAAGACCTTATTTAAGGAATCTCAGAGTTCAGTTCACCAGCATTCCTAATAAAGAAGAGGAATACAAGGCAACCCATTTTTGGTATTTCTTAGAAATCTGATGAAGAGTTTTGATAATAAGGAAACACAGGTCTTAAAATTTGTTTTTAAACTTTTATCATCTGCGCCAACAGACACATGAAAGATTGCTTGACATTACTAATCATGAGGGAGGTGCAAGTCAAAATCCATGATGAGACATCACCTTCTATCCCTCAGAATGGCTAATATCAAAAACACAGGAAATCACAAGTATTGGTGAGGATGTGGAGAAAAGGGAACACTCACACATCACGGGTGGGAATGCAGACTGGTGCAGCCGCCGTGGAAAACGGAACGCAGGTTCCTCAAAAAGAGGAACACCATGTGACCCAGCAACTCCACTAACTGGGTATTTACCCAAAGAAAAGGAAAACACTAATTTGAAAAGGTATGTGCCCTCACTATATTTATCACTGTATTATTTCCGAGAGCGAAGATAGGGAAGCAGCCTGTGTCCCTCAGTAGCTAAATGAATAAACAAGAATGAGGTCTGCTATTTGTGACAACAGGGATGAATGTAGAGGGTATTCTGCTAAGTAAAATAAAGTCAGAAACACACTATATGATTCCACTTATATGTTCACTCTAAAAAGGAAACAAACAAAAAGCAGAAACAGACCCATAAATACAGAGAAATGATGGTTCCCAGAGGGGAAGGGGGTGGAGATAGGCAAAACGGGGGAAGGGAAGTAGGAGAGATAGGCTTCCAGTTATGGAATCAATGGGTCACAGCGATAAAAGTTATGGCGTAGGGAATAGGGTCAATGGTACTGTCATGGGGGTGTATGGTGACAGATGGGAGCCACACATGTGAGCACAGCCTAAGCATAGGGTGGGAACATCGCTGTGTTGTCACATGAAATTGAGGTAATGCTGCATGTCAACTACACTTTAATTTAAAAAGGCTGATCCTCAACGCCCCATTTTTACAGGCCAGACCATCACCTTTCTGAAAGAAAGATTTCAAATGAGAATATGACAAAAAATTGGTTTTACTGCCAAAACCACCATAAATGTTGTTACCTGGATATTAAATTTTCTATCATTAGGGTAAATATTTACAATCTTTATTTCACAGGCTAACGGCGGTCACAAGGGCAGGTGCCACGGGTCGGGTGTGAGCTGCACACAAGGCACTGAGTGGAGTTCTGGGAACGCTCGATGGTGACCTCGATCCTGGGGGATGATTCTACCTTGGGAAATGATATTGGTGAAAAAGACCAGGAAGCCTAGAAACCCAAGTCACTGCACAAGGAGGATGGAAGTATCCGTCTTTGTCAGGAAAAGTGGGACATCATGGGGCACGACTTCAGGTGAGAAGAATGCAAGGGACACTTCACATGCGCCAGCCAGGACGCCAGGGCCGTTGAACGGTGGGGATGGGCACGTTCGCATGACATGGGCCGAGAGCTCCGGAGTTGTGAACTCAGATGGACACAAACCCAGAACCCAGCGCACAAGCCACAGAGGGCTGTGGAAACACACGGAAGAATCCACAAACACGTTTTAGAAGGTTCCGTGACTGATGACAGAATTTCGAAGGCTGTTTAACAATCAGAAAGCGCGGCAATGAATAGTAGTGCTCACAGCTGATGGACATGCCAGCCCAAGAGGGAGCCGAGCCGCGACGGTTGACCTAGGTCATTCTGTGACCTCTCAGAAGGTGCCAGCCAGGGCAGCAGGCCCAGGGCGCATCTCCGAGGAAAGGAGTAGCAGGGTAATGCCTGACAGAAACATGGGTTATCATCTCACAGCTATTTCCAATCAGTTTTCTCCGAGGGGCCTCACAACCAGCTCCTGAATGAGAAAAGTAGGAGCTGTCATTTCCATTTACAGATAAGGGATGTGAAAGCTGGAAGGTTAAGTGGTGGTCCCAAGTTCTCCTGGGATGTTGCCGTGTTATGGAGAAAGCCAGGAGGAGTGCCTGTGCAGGGAATCCTGCAAGCAGCCAGAGCATGGAGGAAGGAGGAAACTTCCAGAACTATGAATGTGCAGACGGGAGCCCCGGGGAGAAGCAAACTGCATTATTTTGATGTAGACTCAGGTGCTTTTATGTTTTCTGCCAGTCTCTCCCGTGGTATCCATGCAAAACCCAAAGTGAAGAAGCATGGAATTCTGGAGGAACAAAGTCCCATCACAAATGGAGGTAACAGGGCTGTCTGGGCCTCTCTACTTTCATACCTACACCTGACCAATTTCTGACAGCCTAGGCCTGAAGGGGAGCTACATTAGCCTGGCACTGTGCCATCTGACAGGGTCTAGGACCAACCTTCTTGAACAGGAACATGAGAGGTAACCCATTTCACCATTTCATCTTCCCTGGGATATCCCCCCAACATAAAAGGCTGAGGAGAGGTAGTAGGAATTCAGTGTATAGAAAGTGCCTAGCAGCCCAAACTTAACATCCTAAGTACCATTATTATTACCCTTCTGTGTGTTCTGGAAGCCAGGAGGCAGACGACGGGGGATGCTTCGTTAACACTTATGGGCTCAAAGAATCTTAAAAATATCATGGAATTTGGATCCTGAGACATGGCTCCCTTTTGACACTGAAACAACTTGGTGCTACCCAGAGACTCATCAGAGCAGATGTGACTGTTCCCTGCGTGGTAATAAGGTCACCCATACCAACATGACTGTGGCGTTTCTTTGGCTGTCACATCTGAGGTCTATTTTGTGTGACTACGCACGTTTGAAATAAGATGACCAATAAACCTCATATGGACTACATTTTTCAGTCCTCTTCATTTTCGCCCCACCTGTAGGCCTCCCAAAGAGAACCTCAGGATAACGGAGGCAACTCAACATTTTTTGAGATTTTTCTTTTCTTATTGCATATTCTTTTTCTGCTTCAAGCCCCACTTCTTACTGAAGACTTCCCGCCCTGAAATTGCTCAGCACGTCTGGGAAAGTAAGGAAAAAGGTAGAGAACCTCTGAATCAACAAAACCAAACCAAACCCCAGATTATTCAATATGGCCAAGGGAAGAGACCAGCTTGGCATTTCCTGCTTCATGCAACGTGAGCCGGTGTCAGTATCAAGGGAAATACAAAAGCCAGATTTTGTGCACTAGCAAATTCCAGGAAATTTAGCGGTGGCCACTGCAGGTTGGCCTTCTTGGTAAACAACCACGCTGGTTCAGATGCCGGGAGGACCCTGTCCCCATCTCCTGTGGAATGGATGCCTAATGAGCCTCTCTTCCTCAGAAAAGAAGCTGCCCTATGAGTGGCTGCTCTTTCTGTTTAAACCACATGGGCATCTAAATAAACTGGTAATGTGGTTTACAAAAGCAATAAAGGAAAAAAATTCTAACTACCTTGTTTGAAAAACTGCCCAGTTACAAATCTTGAGAAAAATGACATTGCTTTATTGCTAGCGCCGATGGCAAATTTTCTCGTAACACTGAAGAAAATCTCCGTATCTACTTAACAACCAAAGAAAGGGGCTGCTCAGGGACACCTGGGTGGCTCAGCTGGTTAAGCAGCTGCCTTCGGCTCAGGTCATGATCCCAGCGTCCTGGGATCGAGTCCCACATCGGCCTCCTTGCTCGGCTTCTCCCTCTGCCTCTGCCTGTCACTCTGTCTGCCTGTGCTCACTTCTGCTCTCTCTCTAACAAATAAATAAATAAAATCTTTTTAAAAAATTAAAAAAAAATTAAAAAAAGAAAGGGGCTGCCTGGGTGGCTCAGCCATTAAGCGTCTGCCTTCAACTAAGCTCATGATCCCAGGGTCCTGGGATCAAGCCCTGCATCGGGCTCCTTGCTCAGCAGGAAGCCAGCTTCTTCCTCTCCCACTCCCCCTGCCTGTGTTCCCTCTCACGCTGTCTGTCAAATAAATAAATAAAATCTTTATAAAGAAAAAAAAGGTACAACTGTCCTACTCCGCCCAATACCAACAATGGATAACATTCCATGAGGCTTTCCTTGTGTCCAAGCTCGTCAGTATTTCACATGCTCTATGTCATTTCATGTACAGTTCAACGCGAGCAGAGGGATTATCCCCTCCACCCACCAAGAAGGACGTTGATGCTCAGAGAGGTTTAGGGATTTGCCCAAAGCTACAAAATTCAGAGTCATTGTGCCCCCGAGGCTGTTCTTATAATCTCTACATGATACTGCATCCCATATAAAGACTCATACCTTAAAATACCTAAATACACTCCTGTTTTATGTTTTTCCTTTCTTTTGCATCTTCCAGTCTTGTGGGGTTTCTTGTGGTTCTACCCAGTCTCCCCCATAATGTGCTCAGTCCTAGATTCCCAGCTCCTAGGGAAGAGTGTACTCGGCTCACAGAGCATGGCTGATCATTACAAAGGTCCTAAACATGCTTTCTAATAGAACACACAAACACATGTTGATTTAAGCAATATTGTTTGATAAGAAAAAAAAATCATAAGATGAGATGCAAGACCAGAATGCAAATGGATTTGGGGAAGTAGGGGAAGAACCAAATTTAACTGAAATAAATATATAAAACCCCAAAACACAAAATGAGACTATTCTACGTGCTTCAAATTTGTATTTGGATGGTGGTGAACACAGTTTCCCCACAACGGTCTCCCTCTAGAATTACCACTGTATCCCTAACCTTACAGATTGTAATGTACTTCTTTTCATAAGCACAAGTGATGAATAAAGGATTGGTCGGTCTGTTTGGCATTTAACTACCAACTGCTTACAGCCCTGTAGGAATTCCTAGGTATCTACCCACAATTTACTTTAAACTTAATTCCATGGGATTCTGTTCCTGCTAGTCTTTGTGAAGCTTGTGCCAAGGAACATGTTTCCTATAAACAGCAGTAAAAATGTATTCTTCTTATTTTATGCAAATAACTATGTCATCCATACTTCTGGCTCACCCCATTCTTATTTGAACTCGTGCTTGCTCTCAGACTTCTATTAGGCACAAAGTGAAATGTGTATTTAATCAGAGGGCCACTTAGTGAGTAGACAGTACTTTTATTATCTGTTTACAGTATTAAAAAATAAAATCAGGATCATTAAGATTGCAAACACCTCAAAGGAATTTCAAAGCTTTGAATTCTGCTGTCAGTCAGGCTCCTATGAATTCTGTTCCAAGTTCTGATAAGTACAAATCGTCCAGATTGCCTTAAACGATTACTGATTTTGCAGAAGATAGGCCTGACGTGCAATAAACAAAGCAAGATTCACTTCTTGGCAAGAAAATGTGGCAAGGTTTTCTTCTGATTTAGAGAGAAGGAAAAAAAAAAAAAGCAAAGCCTAGTTTTTAATCAGTAAGCTGTTTATTGATGTGGGTGTAGGAGAGATCCTTCCACCTATTTATTCTGGAGACATATGAGATTTTAAAAAATAAGCTTTCAAT
>ML103570.1:0-27881 GCA_003697995.1 Taxidea taxus jeffersonii
TTTTTTTTTTCTGTTGCCAAAGTGTAAGAATTTGTATAGTAATAATTTCTAGAGGATAGTCAGCTGATAAACAGGGTCTTTGAAGGGTCTTCCCTTTTCCCTACCTTCCCTTCCATCACAATCTGCCTGTTGGCTTTGGTCTCTGGTGCTTATCCCTGGCTGTCCCAGGTCCAGGCATCAACATTCAAAGCAGGAAGAAGGAAGGAAGGAGGTGGCACCCGCTCTAAGTGTCCTCTTCATCGAGAAATCAAAGCATTTTCCAAACGGCTCCCCCGCCCACCAATGTCCATTTACATCTCAATGTCCAGAAAATGATGTGAGGCCCCTACCTGCCTGCAAAGAAGGCTGGAAACATAGGAAGCCTTTCCAGCTACAGAAGCGGTCAAGCAACTGTGCCTGATGTGAGATCTTGAGCCCCAGATTTTCATTTCGGGAGAGAAAGCACTTCTGGAAGATGTGGGGAAGCCACTAGATTTCTGCCTCTGAATGGTCCTGGGAAATGTGGGAGGGGGAGGGTGTGGTGTGAAAGTGAAGGGCTTTTAGTTTGGAAACTAGAGGTCTGAGACGGAGGGGATGACGGGAATAGTCAGTGAAAGTCATCAACATTGGAAATAATGCAAGTTATGGGTGGCACAAACACAAGCTTATCTACCAATTTCTAGAATTTTCATTTTAATAACCATGTAGGGCATTCGAGCCTACAATGTAAGTAGTTCTGCTTTGTCTTGTTCAGTCCTGTGATAACCCTCAAGGTTGGAAAAGTTAGGAACCCAACACTGGAAGCAGTAAAAGTCTCCACCCAAGCGTGACACAGGTAACAGCTGGCAGAAGCCATGAACCTGGGAGTCTGGGCACCACACCCCCAACACCACATTATCCCTTTGATGGATATCAAGGAAGTTGAAAGATACTGAGAGTATAAAAGGTATCTGCATTTTACTCTCTAAAAAAGAGATCTGAGAGAAAGCAAGAGAGAGAGAAAGAGAGCATGAGTGGGGGGCGGCGGGGGGCAGGCAGAGGCAGAGGGAGAAGCGCATTCCCTGCTAAGAAGGAAGCCCTACGCATGCAGGGCTCGATCTCAGGACCCTGAGATCATGACCTGAGCTGAAGGCAGACTGAGCTACCCAGGCATACCAAGAGTATCTGCATTTTCAGGGTACAGGGCCCGGAGCCAAAAAGCATTATAGATCTCCAAACCCACATAATCCTACTACAGAGTTTTCAAGGGTAATCTTGACTCTACACAAATGTCACCCTCTACGTTGATATTGAAACCCAATAGAACAAAACTGCACTCTTTCTAAAGGCTGCAATGAAAACAGGGCACGTAACGTGCTCAGAACCAAAGCTGTTAAGGAGTGAATGTTCAATAAATGTCTGCTTATGTCAATAAAGACATGGGCAAATAGTAAGAACTTATTTACTATGTGCTGGACACTGTCCTAAGTATTTGCATGTATTAACTCATTGAAGCCTAGAAGATAAGTGGTAGTGTTTTGCCCCTTTTCATAAACGGGCTCCCAACCAGTATACTATACTGCCTCTCATGTACAAGAATTTACTAACTCCTGGGTGCCATATTTCATTTCTAAGACTGATACCACCACCATGCAAAATATTCCTGCCAGCTAGAGATCCCCGATCTGGTGTTAGGCACCAACTCTGATGCCCCATACCCCATACCAAAGGTACCTCCAGCTCATCAGTGTGAGTGCAAGATTCCAGATGGCAGGAAGACGATGGAATCTCTCTCCTTCAGATTGCCCTGTTCTCCCAAAAGCTAACACCCCTCATCTGGAATCCTAGGTCATGTGAGTCAGAATGGGCCTAAGAAATAGTTCATCCACATATTTCCTTAGAGCTGAGAATAGAGGTCCAGAAAGGAAAGCCACTTGCTCAAGGTTGCTCAATAAGTGAGTGGCCCATCTGGGCCCAGAACCCAAACCTTCTGGGCTGAAGTTTCTACATGACTCTGTGCTGACTTTCCCGAACAATTCTTCCCTCCATGTTTGATGGTCCTTCCTTCAGGGACCTCAAAACCCAAAGACATCAAAG
Source organism: Taxidea taxus jeffersonii (assembly GCA_003697995.1). Taxonomy (NCBI): domain Eukaryota; kingdom Metazoa; phylum Chordata; class Mammalia; order Carnivora; family Mustelidae; genus Taxidea; species Taxidea taxus. The sequence goes on from ML103570.1 coordinate 2,056, forward strand.
GTGAGGTCCACTGGAGGGGGACGTAGGAGAAGCATTTGGCTTGAGTCACAAACTTCCAACTGGCCTCTACCTAAAACTTCTGATGAATGTTCCAAATGGTGGTTCGCTAACATGACTGAAAGAGGGAAAGGTACATTGCAGGAGAGCAAGGTCAGGGGTGAGGAAAGCGAGGAAAAAGCGCAGAACCAAAGGGGGATGGATCCTGGAGTGAGTGCTTCACCTTGGTCCTTCCACTGGTGCAACCTCTCACCACTGGTGAAGAGTCTAACTCTGTGGCACCATTTAATAATGTCAAGAACTGAGACATGCCGCCATTTTGTAACCGCTGGGGCATTTCATGTTTTTTTTTTTTTAAATAAAGTGAATGTCTCCAAAACTGCAAGTGCCCTGAGCTTCTCAGAAATGGAGATGCCTCTAAGCACAGAAATATCATCACTTTGCTCAGGAGTCTGCTCTAGGCATAGATGCCTCCATCTCTGGCCCCTGCCTTCCCGTCTTCACTCCAAAGACAGTGCTTGGGACCTCAAGACTGATGCCCTTAACTTCTCCCTCCCCTGCAGCCCCTTCCCCGTGGCCTTCCAAGCCCAACCCCCTGTGCCCCTCATCCCTCAGCTATTCCCACCGACCTTTCCCTCAGGTGTTTCATGGGCATCCTTCTCAGATCACAAAGAATTTCATGTCTGGGTTTGTGGAGCTCTGTGTTGGGGCACCAATGGGGCTTCATGCATAATTAATGACGATCTTGCTACACATGTTTTCTATTAGCAATTCAGGCTCTTTTAGGACTTTTCAAAATATACTTTGCAATTCACCAAAATTCTAAGAGGCATTTAAATGGGAAAAATCCATAAAAGCACAGAATGTCTGGGGTTTCTGGAAGGAGGCCTTAATGAAGAATTTCTCCCCAGAGAAGCATTTCCTGAAATGCTTTCTGCTCTGCACCACAAGTATCTCCACATGAGTACAAGACTAAATCTTGTCTCCTCAAAAACAATGTCAATGGAATTCATTTAAAAAAAAAAAAAAGAAAAAAACGGTCCCAGGTTACCATAACAACCAGGGTTCCAACATCATGTTGACTAACTGCAAAGTGATATGATCAGGAAGACCAGAGTGGAGAACAAAAGTATCAGGTTGCTATGGCAACTGGATATACAGAAAATGGAGTCGTTTCAGTGGGGGAAGTTTCCAGCACAAAAGTAAATGTAAAGCATCCTTCCAGAGCAAATGATCGCCCAGGAAATTTCTACATTCATCAAGAGTTATCCCATTGTTTTGTTTGGTTGGCAAAACTCTAAGACAGAAGCTGTATCAGTTAGTTATCGCTGTATAACAAATAATCTGAAAACATAGTGACTTTAAACAAGAACCATTTTTTTCCCTCAACAGTCTATGGATTGCCGGGAAGTTCTGCTCATCTGAACTGAGCTCAGCTTAGCAGGTTCATGTGATTTTGTCCGGGCTTGTTGAAAAGTCTGCAGGCACTGACAGGCCAGTCAGGGGCTGGCTAATCTCGGAAGGCATCAGCTGAGGTGATGGCTTTGTCCCATGTAGTCTTACACCATCCAGCAGGCAATCTTGGATTTGTTTCTCATGGTCAATGCCAAATCTCAGAAGACCTCTTGAGTTCTTGAACCAGAACTGTCCGACCATCATGTCTACCACATTCTATTGACTAAAGCAAAGCACAAGACCAGCCCAGATTTAAAAGATAATGGAAAGAGACTCCATTTCTTCTTCTGATGGGAGAGGCTGCAACATCCCATCGCAAAGGGTATGGACAGAGGCAGGCATTGGAGAACTGGAGGCATTTTTGCAAGCACTATACCAAGATGCCAACTTTTACATATAACATAACCTTGAGCTCACACACAAAAGCTGAATGTGCAGAAGTCAAACAATCCACCTGCATATTAAAAGGCATTTGGCTTCCAGAGAGCAGAACAGTATCATAAAATACCAAACGAGAGCTCATACATTAGACATGATTTTTGATCCTGTATTTTCAGGATTTTGTGCTTATGCCTTAGCTTTATTCCCTTCCTTCAAAACTGAACAAAGTCAAGTGACCACTTGAACCCCACAGGGCACATAATTGAGGCTGGATAGGAAATTGCTGAAATATTCATTCATCAGCTGAGGGAGAGAGGCAGTTCGGTGAGGTGACTAAAAATGTGGGCTTTAAAGATGACGGGGACCAAATCTTCTCCCAAACCCTTCTCACATGAATTTAGGTAAGATGCCTGACCTCCATGATCTCCACTACCCTCATCTGTAAAAATGAGGGTAGGATATTTTATCGATCTATTTTATTGGTCCTAAGATACACTTCTCACTTTTCAGTTATCTTTGAAATCGGGTTATACCATTGATGCCACGTTAAAGTCAGACATAAGGGCACCTGGGTGGCTCAGTCGGTTAAGCGTCTGCCTTTGGCTCAGATCATGATCCGGGGGTCCTGGGATCGAGTTCCATGTCGGGCTCCCTGTTCAGTGGGGAGTCTGGTTCTCCCTCTGTCTCCACCCCTCTCCTTGCTCCTGCACTCTCTCTCCAATAAATAAATAAGGTCTTTAACAATAAATAAATAAAGTCAGACATAAAAGTGTCATGCGTCCTATTAATGGCACCTTAGATTCAATGAATACAGTGATGCCTGCCTCAGAGGGCTGAGCTGATCTATGCTGATTGATTAGAACGGTGTCTAGTTCCAGTAAAGGCTAAGTAACTGTGAGTCAGGAGGAGGAGGAAAATCCACGTTTGGTGGCTCAGGAAAGTAGACATACAGTGCGTGTACATTCAAGTTGTGGACAGTTTGAATACTTGGAAGATGAGGACAGTCTGAATCTGCTTCCGGATGGTGCCTTTTGGGGAGCAGTGGGTAAACTGAACTTCCCTGATCACTATTCTGCTAACAACAATTTTCCTCGATTGCCAGTAAACCCTCCCAGGAGTGTGTAGGAGGATGATGTCATCTGCCCATTTTACTGAAGAATCAGTGAGGCGGAAAAAATGTGGTTAGGGTCACAAAGTCAATTAGTGGCAGAGAGAACCCATATGTCTCTGATTCCAAACTGTCTTCATTCACCTCCCCTGAGATATGAGGACAAGCAAGAGAGGGAGCATAAGGGGCTCTGTTGTTTGAATGTGAAGGTGGGTTGGCAGCCAACCAATGCGGTTTCGGAACTTCTCTCTAGAAGGTGCTCAGAGGTAGTAATTTCCTTAGAAGCAAGGCTGGGGGCTTTGTGCTACGGGCTGAATATTTGTGTCCCCCCTCCAAATTCATATGTTGAAATTCACACAAAGGGATTAGATAATGAGAGGGGGAGCCTCACCAAAGGCATGAGAGCCCTTAATAAAATAGTGCCGAGAAAATTCCTCTGTCTCCTCCCAGCACGCAAGCTCACCGCCAGAAGACAGCTGTCTGGAATGGCTCCTCGCCAGATACGGAATGTGCTGGCACCTTGATCTTGGCCTCCTCTGTCTCCAGAACCATGAGAAATAAACTTCTGTTGTTTGTAAGACACTCGGCACTATAACACTTTTCTTTCAAGCAGCCCAAATGGACCAAGACAGTCGTAGACGATGTTTACAGAGGAAGCACGCAATTTTTCCTTAGATTGTATGTTAGTTCTGGGGTGGGGAGGAAGTGTTGTTAATAGGGATGAGGCTGGACAAGGCCTCCCCCAAGACAATCACTGCAGCCTGTTGGACGCTACCAGCTCTCCACCTCGAAGATCCATGCCCTTACAGAAACCTCCCGACCCAATCAAACTCCCTGGAGTCCCCACCTGGCTTTATCCATGTCAGCACCCATGCTCCCTTCCAGACCCTGCTGCTGATTATTTATTTACTACCTATGACTTACACATGCCTACACAATCCCACAGGAATTCATTCCGTCTGTGCACCCGGTAGCTTAATGAACAGACGTCCCCGAACTTCACACAAAGGAAAGGGATCTCCTTCCTTCAATCACAGGATGACTCTGGAGTGAGACCCTCATTCCAAAGTGAGAAGCAAGAAATCGTCTGGAATTCTGCAGAGCCATGCAGCCAAGAGGAATTCAGCTCTGTACTCCAATCGCACCTTTCGCAGGTGCGTGCTGTTTTTCTGTAATTAACCTTTCACGTGTCTCGACATGGCAGCTGCTGGTGGTGGAACCCGTATCAGGTATACTTCCATCTACCTGAGGCACAGGTGGCCCGCTGGGAGTCATCCGGCTTTCTGGCAGATGCTCCGGAAATGAGTAGAAGGAAAGAGGAAGGAAAGGGTAGAGGCAAGGAAGAGAAAGAGAGGACCAAGGGACCAAAGGAGGAAGAGACGAACACTTTCTGTGTTTGTTCATTTCAGAGGTAGGATCTCTCTTCCCGCAGTGCACACACTAATCCAAACTAATGCAGTGATGGACAGGATTCTGTCCAGGGGGAACTGTCTTAGTCTGGGCTACACTAATGCAATACCACAGATTGGGTGCTTCTAAACAGGTGAAACTTACTTTTCACATTCTGGAACTGGGAAGGTCCAAGATCGGGGCCAGCGTGGTCGGGTCTGGGGGTAGACTTTCAGGATCCAGACCGCCGACTTCTGTGTCCTCACATAGAAAGAGAGAGAGCTGGTTCTCTGGCCTCTACTCCCAAGGGCACTAATCCCACTCACGTGGGCTCCGCCCACATCACCACATCACTTCCCAAAGGCCCCGTGTCCTAATGCCGTTCCACTGGGACTAGAGTTTCAACATGTGAATTGAACACACGGACACACAAACATTCGGTCCATAACGGGAACCATGCACTAAAATGTTCAGTCTCTCGAAAAAAGAATACCCGTCACTCCACGTCCCTTAGCAATTCTTTGTGAATGAAGTTCAGGGCAAGGAAAATGCCAGTTTGATACAGTGAATAAGTATAACTTCTTTTATCACACAACGAGCTCACTTCCCTTACCTAGCTCATGAGAACACTTTGCTGCCTCTGCTGTTAAACACTCCCCTCCCCATATAGGCATCAAATCAAAAGTAGCTCACCTGCAAAAGCAAGTCTTGAGTGGGTCTTCCTGTGTTTTGCATTTCTGGTCCCTAAACTACCTTACGGGATCTTAATAGCATGGCAGGTCATACCCTATACTCAGTCCCAGTTGTCACATCACGTGTATTCAGAAAGACCATCTCCAACAACACCCTCTGAACTTGGTGAATATCCACCTGGCTGTTTTGAATGATGTCATAACAGAAACAGGAAGAGATCTATCATCACGGATAAGAGGCAGACCACTGTCTTACTTTTCTCTCTTCTACCACAACTACAAAGCTAGTGCAAAGTTTTGGTACTTGGTCTCTGATTTTCTTCTTTCTGGACTTCTTCATATCGAGATCTGCTTTCTATTTATATCTGGTCTCCTGTGACTAGGCTGGTGGACAGAGCTCAGACACTAGGGTCTTCAGTAAATGTGGAAATCCACAGGCATAATTTTCCCTCCCCTCCTTTTTTATCTCTTGCCTGTGGTTTAATCTCTGCTGGTGGTCTGCTCTTACTACACTGTTCTTTGTTTTATTTTAGATTTTATTTATTGAGAGAGAGAGAATCTCAAGCAGACTCTGTGCTGAGCACCTAGCCTGACCCAAGGCTTAATCTCACGACCCTAAGATTATGACCTAACCTGAAATTGAGAGTTGGATGCTCAGCTGACTGAGCCACCTGGATGTCCCTTCCTGCAGCATCTTAATTCAACCTCAAATTTGCTTTACTAGTAGCTGTGGAATACACAGCCAAATGCATAAGAATGTATTTCTAGCTGGCATCTCGAGTCCTGGGCTTTCCCTGCTCTGTCCTGGTCCACACCTTCTGCCAGATTCATTCCTTCAACCCTCATGCTCAAGAACCCACAAGGATTCCCCATAGCCTGTGAATTATGTCTACACTATTCTGACTTTGTCTCCTTGATCTGGCTCCCACATACCATGTGTTCACTCCACTAATCCCCACCCGTTGCAATGAGGCTGTTCACACACCTCCCTAAGGCTCCTGTACACGACGCCTGGTCCTACTCTGGGCCTCTATTCATGGTCTCTCCACACCTGGGCTGCCACCCATTCTCCCCTCCGTTCCCTCAAGAGCTTCCTCAACATTATGACAGCCATTGGCAACTTTCCTGGGGGCTGGTGCTGAAAAATCATTAACATGTGAACATTGAGTTGGGTTTAAAAATCCAGATTTCTATCATCTCTTCAAACAGTGGAAGATTTGTCTATACTGGACTTTCCTTCCTACATGACATCTGTGGACAGGAGCTGAGTACCAGAGGTTTGTTTAGAAGAGGACTGTATAACCTGGCTCATCACAGTGCCCACCATGTGTACAACACACCTGTAAACACCAGCCCCATTCACCCTGTACGGTACCCACCTAGCTTCTTATTGATTTTAGTTGTGAACCTAATCGAGGCCCTAAGACCAAATTTAAGGGTATTTTCCCCATAAAGTATATCTCAATTGTGTGTTAGTTGTTTCCCTGAGGAGGTAGGAGATGTTGATTCTCACCAAGAATGTTCTAATATACTGGAGTATACAATTACTCACAGTTCTGTTGGAATCCCGGGGGTTCACAATAGGTTTCTAAACAACCCTCTGTGTGTCCAGCCCCGTTCACACAACTAGGTCTTTCCTCACGAGAGAGAGGTTATTTCAGATGGCCTCTAATGTCTTTTCCAGTTCCACTCAGTATGGGTCTGTGATCTCTATCCCACTCAGTTCCTCCCCATCACATCTCATGTTGAGGCCCAGCATGGTCTTGTTAACTGAACACAGACAGGATACACAGAGACCAGTCGGGCTATCCAGTGAACCAAAGGATCAGGGAGGATGTCAGGAATGATGGAGATGGGGAGATTTCGCCCTAAGCTACAGGAGAAAGACTAACCAAGAACCAAGGAAATAATGGACATGTTCACAGGCTAGACTCAGCACAGGGTATAGAAGCCCCACAGCATGGGATGCATGGCAAGGAAGAGGACTCAGAGATGAGTCAAGGATGCAGTTATGTGTCAAAGAAGTGGGCTAGCTAGTCAGCCTCCAGGGACCTGGCCAAAGCTCAGGTGCAGCGATCTCATCCCTGGGGGCAAAAAGAAAGAGGTAAGAGGAAAGCCAGTCCTCATATGGCTGACAGCACTGAAGAGGTTAATGTGGCAGCAATCTAGTTTCGAACAATAATCCATCCCATCCATGAAAGTTGCATGTGCACCCGTCACTGCTGAGCACTGAGAGAGAGAGCGAGAGCGCTATTTTTATGTCCATTTTAGAGATGAGAAGACTAGGCCAAGAGCATTAAACACCAGATTAGTGTTGCATCCCAGAGTTGACCCAGATCTATCTTAATCCCAAATCCATGTCTCTGCCTTCTCTGAACTGGATCTGAAAAATTTGGTTGGATTTGGATTTGGGGAATCTGGCTCTGAGGCAGAAAATTAACAGCTGCATATTGGACACATGTTCTGTGAACCATTCATTGTTCATTAACCTCATTCTCCTCCTTTCATCATCTGTAAGGAGGGCTCCCTCATCAACTCCGGAACATGGAACACATAACCCAACCCAGCCAATTGGCATCGCTCCCTCTTGTGGCCAGACGGTGATTTGTTCAAGGAAGGGCACGTGACCTGAGCCAATCCAATCAGGACGCATCTCAGGAATTTTATAGGAGCTACTGGAGGGAGGAGGGGGAAGAGCTCTTTTTCTCTGTGGGACTTGAACCTTGGGAGAATTTGAGGCTAAAGCTGCTGCTGGTTCCATCTTATCACCATAAGATCAGAATCAGTCCCAGACACAGAAATCTAAACCCTACGATGCAAGATGAAAGAGAAACAGAAACAGAGTCCTGGAGATGTCATTTGAGCCCGAGTCAAACCACACCTGAAGCTAGCATGGCCCTTGTTCTCTTCATATTCCTGCCAATCAACTCCTACCTGCTTAGACCAGTGTGGTCAGGTTTTCTGTCATTTAAAAGGAACATGCCCTACCCGAATTCTGGGCATGAAATAAAGATGTAAATATGTGAAGCTCCAAATTATCTGGCCAAGATTTCTTAAATCCACCACCTTCTGGTCATAATTGTTCCCAGATGCTGGGTGTGCGGCCAAGATGGTGGGCAGAGGTCAAGGAGAGTCTGCAGAAGAGAGGCGTAGAGACTCGGAAGCGAGTAAGACCAGGTATTCTCTAGGAAGACCGAACACTACCCCTTACACCAGGACCACACCACTCAGCAGTACGTGCTATGAACAGAGCAATCTCTTGTTAGGGAAAACACGGTGTCCACAGTCATGCTCAAGTAATTTATTAGTGCTTACTGAGATGGCACATAGGCATCTGGTGAAAGGAGTCTGTGGAAATAATTTAATTAGACTTAAAAAAAAAAAAAAAAAAGAAGAACGAAAGACAAGAAAACCGTTGACAAATTTCCACATCAAAAGCTGTTCAAAATACTGCATCACCATGGGATTGGGGATGCCTGCGCATTCTGCCTTGAATAGAGAATCTGCTCAGAGAACAAGAATAGAGAAGGAAACAGGCCTTTTAAAGGATGGGGACATGTAACAAATGGTGTTCCTCAAGGATCAAAGATACCACTTGTCTTACTGAACATTTGTACAGAAGTTTGAAGATTCGCTGTAGAGTAGAAAACCCCGACGCACGGACAACAGCACATTCTCCCACTTAGTGCGAAACCAGAGGGAAGGAAGGAGATGCCAACTGGAGCCCCGGCCACTCGGTAATCAAGGACTGATCAGTTCATTACAAACCCAAGTGGATCCATCGTTTGATCCGAGTGTTCGAAACTACTCGGCTCTCATGGGCATTTCTGGACCAAAGAGAACCAGATGGTGCTGCCTGCCTCCTCAACACAGGACCTGGTAGAATGTTCAAATGGGTGCTTAAATCAATATGTATTAGTTGTTACACCAGATCTCAGGGGACAAATATGCCATGTGTTGGCCAACTCCGGCCTGGTAGCTACCTGGAGAACTGTACTGAGAAACAGCCCTCGTCCCTGTCACAGCCAAGTGTCAGTGTTATGACTGACAGGCAAGGTCTTGCTGGGGATCGGGGGGGAATGCAGAGTGGAGTGCAGATACACTGAGCGTCTGAAGGCTCCGTACAATCTCTGAACTATTTGAAGGCAGGAAGCCAGACACTCGGGCTGGAGTCGACTTGAGCAATCCAGCGGCCACCAGAAAATTCTCAGAGCAGGGGAGGGCGACGACCGCTGTTGCTGTGTTCACGCGAAGTCTGCTCTGGTGGAAAAGGCTCTGACTCACGGGTACCTGGTGTGTAGTAGCCACAGACACCCCTAAGCCTCCAGTACGAGGAGAGCATAGGTCAGGTTCAAACTGCTACAAATTACTCCCCTCCTGGGGCTTCTGGCTCTTCTTACCTCTTAGGGAGACTGAATAAGTCCTCCGATCTTTCTCGGGGGGGCAGAACTGGGTTTCTCTGAGCTGGCCGGAAGGAAAACCCAAAATACACAGACTGCAGTCAACACGGTCACGAGTGGAACGTGCAGAGCAGTACAGTATGACGGTGTGTGTAGGACAGTAGCACACGTGGCGCCAGCGACCCGCAGTGGACCGCCATCCAGGAGGAGGGGAGCCTCCTTCTGACAAATGGCCAGCGGGGCAGCAGAAGCCTAACACTACCTCCCAGCCCCTGTGCGACTCACCTCCTTTTCATCTCACCGCCTGGGCATTTCGTCGCTTCACATCAACACAAGAAGAAAGGCGAGCACAGGACCATCAACGCTTAGAGAGAGACCACATTCCCCTAACTTCTATCACAGTATATTGTTATAATTGTTCTATTTTATTAGTAGTTATGTTGTGAATCTCTTACTGTGCCTAATTTATAAATTCAAGTTTACCGTGGGTGTGAAGGTATAGGGAAAAGAAAACGTAGTATGTACCCAGTTGGGTAAGATGCCAAGTCTCAGGCACCCGCTGGGGTGGGGTTCTCGGACCGTGTCCCCGCGATGAAGCAGGGGAGGCTCTAATGGAGAGAATTTTATGGATTTCGGCGTGCCATGTGCTCGGCGTCCTAGAGTGACTCATTTAATCCCATCAAAATCCCAGGGACACGTTCTCACGATCTCATGACCATGCGTGTGGGCCCTGCCGGCCTCAGCCAGTGAAGAATGGGCCCGGGAACCGGGCGAAGAACAGGCGTGTCTGGGAGCCAGCGACTTCCTGGATGGATGGGTGTGTTAAAGCCAGCTTTCCTGACCCGGGTTTAGCACCTGGCCTGTTTTCCCAGTACCCAAAGGATCCTTTCCTCCCTAGGGCAGTATGTTGTTAGGTTTTGCGCAAATAGTTCTGTCCCTTCTGGCCTGGTCATTTTCTCTAAGAAAGCTGAAAATCTGATGGCCTATATTTGAGAAAAAGAGAAAAGGACAGAGAGAGAAGAAACAGCCCAAATACGTCAGTGTTCATCACCTTGAACCTGTCGCTCTGACAAGTGCTCTCAGTATAGCAAGTTTTACAGCTGGCATTTCCCACGGTCCATGTTTCTGGCTCGGTCTCCTTCTTTGAGCTTGAGACCAAGGATTGCTCATCTGGCCTCCCTGTCTGATCCCAAGGGAACTCATCCTTCGGATCACATTCTCCTTACCTCCTTCAGAAAGGTCTGACCTGTGAGCCTTCCCGCAGCCCACACCTCCCAGCCAGAGTCTCCCCAGTCTCACCTCCTGCCCTGCAGGTTTGAACTTGGACGATGAAGGGGACCAGGCAAATGGTGCTCCCTTGACCTTTGCCCATGGGAACCAACTGTGAGAACGCCAGGGTCCAGCTCTGCAGATCTGATTCTCCGACCTCGCCCACCTCCTTCTGTCTCAGTTTCCCTATCTGTACAGTAAGGGGCTAATGAGATGTTCCCTGAGGATGCTTTGAAAGCCAAGACTCTGCAATGATCTGCTTTCACGAGGAAGAAAGCAGAGGCACATAAAAGGGAAGCTATTTGCAATTCCCCATGAGTAGACTCCAGTCCGCCTTAAGGCTTGGGAGGGTGAAGCAGAAATGCAGTGAGTCTTCAGCGGGGCAATAAGGCCAAGATGTGATGAACAGGAAAGAATCCTGTAATCACCAAGCCGGAGAGAGTATGAGCCATTAACTCCTTTTAAGCAAAGCGGCCAGGGAGCTGTCCACCTGCTGCGCCCAGGAACCTATCACTCCCCAGGGCTCAGGGCTGAGGAGCCATCTCACGGCACTGCCTTCCGGTCACTCATGCTGCTGCCCTGCCCTAAAGTCCACATTTAAGCTGCCCAGAAGGGCTGCATGAAGCGATGTACCCTTAAAAAAATAAAAAAAATTTTAAATAAATAAATAAATAAATAAATAAATAAATTACAGCACTTGAGACCTGATTTCTTTTTCTTCCTTTGACAAATGGAAAATCCCCAGGAGTTGCTCTGAGCGGAAGCCCAGCTAATGCTCAAGTAACAGGTACTTGCACAGGCCCCAGCTCAGCCCCCTTCCTCTGCAGGCAGATCAAAAAGGTTTGGTGACTTGCCAGAGATCACACAGCCACGACTGCATCACTCAGAGAAGATCCACAATTTGAAGCTCTGTTAGTACGGTCATTTTTTTCCCCCAATGAATGGCTCCTGTTATCTCCCATTTCCCCACCAGGACAGGATGAAGTATCCCTTTCTCTGGGGAAGACTTCTCAGATTGTCATCAAACTGTACTTTAATTCTCTCTCATACTTTCCAGGAGGGACAGGACCCCTTTCTCCCTTGGACCCCCGGTGCAATGTCCCCGTACATTTCCTCTAATACATTCCAGATGGAAACCTCGCTTGCTCCCAGCCTCTGCATGTCTTCCCTTCCCACTCTACCTGTGTGATGCTGGATAAGTTACTCTCCATGAGCTCTAGGTTTTCCACCTACCCAATGGGCATAATACCAACGTCGCAACATCATTGCAAGGTTAAATATGACAATATAATGTGAACTGCTCAATAAGGTAGAACCAGTATTAATTATAAATGTGTTACCGTGAACATCAAACATAAGTGACAAATAAATAAATGCCTCTGTGTCCTGGCTCATTACTCAGGGAAGCAGAAGGATACCCTTTGTGGCCTTTCTCGGCAAGATGGGTGGAGGGCAGAGGCAGAAGCTCCATTTAGTGAATGATAGGAGGGAACCTGGGAGCTTCGAATGATGACCACACCTGGTTGAAGAGCAGCTAGAACATTCGCATTGTCCTAGAGAGCCCACCTGAGCACACAGCTTTGCTCCCCCTGAAATGGCTCCTGGAGCATCTCTGAGCCCTTTGCTCCTCACTCTCATTCATGGAGCCCAGGGCCACACTTTCTGTCTTTAGCTTGGACACTCTCTCAAGCCTTTCGACTCTGATGGGGCCTCTGCCTCTAAAATAACAACCTGGTACAGTCCCATCCTGGCTCTCAGTTCTCATCTTTCAGTTCCATTTTGGTGAAGATAGCCATTTTTCTTGCTTGACCCTTTCCTGACCATTAGATCTCAAAAATTTCCACCCTGGCCCATTGGCCACAGTTATTGATTATTCTGCCCGGCTCTCCTTGCCCCTTGATAAAAATTGAGAAGGATTCAGTGGACAGAGGCATTTAAGCCTTGCACCAGTTGGTAAGCTGAGTCAGTTTAAGAGGGAAAGTTAGTATGAATGGACAAGAGTTAGTATCATTCTGAAAAACCACAGAACCATGCTTTACAAATATCATCTCCTCTACCTTCATGACTAAGAACTGAGTCCCAGAGAGGCAAAATCTCTTGGCCAGAGCTGCACATCTCAAGGCCAGCACTAAGATTTGGGGCTGGGCCCGTCCTACCTCAAATCCTGCGCCTTCCTCTTTGACCTCAGCAGGCTGCGTCCCTGCTGGGAGCCCCGGCCCGTCTCATTACGGATTCACATTAAAGAGCACCTCGTCATATCTAAGCCGGGATCATGGGAGGTGTGGCAGGCCTGAGTAACTCCGCATTCAATCTCACAGAAACAAAATTGAACAAAGCGATCTAATCTTTGTCAGGTCCCCCGAGAACATCTGGTCCAGGGGTTGAAAACACATGCGACTTCAGGAGCCAGGTCTGAGATACCGGGGAGTCCGGGTTCTCTACTGAATAGGGGCGCAAAGGTCCATTTGACCGTTTCTGTGGTCAAAGGTAGAGCCCTTTACAGATACTTGCTTCTCTCGCTTTGGAAACATGGTAGGCTCGCATGTCTCCACCTACTTCAACTCAGGCATGGCTGTCTGAATTGTTTCCACCAATGACAGGCAGGAAGAAGCGACAGGTGACATGTTAAGAGCCAGAGCACTTCCGGCCACCCTCTCCTCTCCTTGCCTTTCTGGTAGCAGACGTGTGTGTGTGTGTGTGTGTGTGTGTGTGTGTGTGTGTGTTACAGGGAACCTCCCTTAGCCTGGATCTCTGATCCCCTGCTGATGCTCGGCAGACATGTTCTTTTGAATGAGAAATAAACATTGTAACTTACTCGGTTTTGTTGTGATTTTTACTGCAAGGAAGCTTAACCTACCTACATTGTTACACTTGCTTAAGCTTCCACAAGAGATGAGAAAGAGGAGGGGAAGAGGGGGCAGGGGAGGAGGAGGAGAAAAGGAGAGGAAGGAGGAAAAAGAAGAAAATAAGAATATTTGGGTTAAAAAATCACATAGGAGATTGTTTTTTGGGGTGTCCAGACAAGTCAATTGGGTGCAGAGAGGTAAATGTCTGACCTAGATGGCAGTTCCAAACCTAGAAGCAAGATCTCCTTCTCCTTGCTGACTTAATCTTGGGTTGACTGTCCTGGGTTGGTAAGAACCACACTCGCTAACATCCAAATTTCAGTCTTCCTCGGACAGAATGATCGATGTTCCATTCACACCATTCTAATACCCGCTTCCTTCCGCAGACTCTATTGTTTAAATCGTCTGGAACTGGGGATATTTCTTTTTCTATTTCTACGATTCTAGAGGATCAGACTGCAGAATCACAGCAGCAAGCACTAACGTGAATTAGTTGTTCTAAGTGGTGCCGGAAACATTTAAAAACGACATCTCACTTAACTCCTTGCAGATGAGCCACCTGAAACTTCCACCCGCTCTGATGGATCACTACAGGAAGACAAGAGGGTTGTGGATTTGTGGGGGAAAGCGGATTTTTGAGGGGCGTGTCTTCCGTTGTTAGGATACGCACATCAAGGGAGAGAGGCAGAGCCGACAGGAGGCCTGAAGGCTGTGTGTTGCCCAGGGGAAGGCTGGAGCCCAGAAGAGGGGAAAGGGCTTTGCGCAAGGTAACACAGTAAGTGAGGGGCCAGGCACCTGAACTCAGGTGTCCAGTCTTGCAGTCTAACTTCTGTTTTCCTACAAACTTCACGGAATCATCAGAAGGCAACTAACACAAGACATGTTATATAAGATGGAGGCGTTAAAGAAGTTACACAAAGCGTTTTCTTTTTTTCTTTCTTTCTTTTTTTTTTTTTTTGTAAATCATTAAGTTCCCATCTCAAACCAGAAACTCTCCAGGGATAAAGGTCCCCATGGGGAGGCAAAGCAGCAAGGGGTGCAGAGAAGAACCCAGAAACACATGCTGGCTTCTGGGGCCAGGAAGCATCGAGCATCAGGAGGGCGAGGGACCACGGTGAAGCAGGCGTCCCTTTGGAAAGGTCTGCAGCGATGCGCTCCAGCTGCCTGTCACCCTGGGGGAATATGGTGTCAACACTGCCAGGTCTTTGGAGTTTTTAGAATAAGCCAGAAATCAAGGCTCTTGAGTTTTAAAAACTGCAGTATCCTGACTTTTAAACGTTGCCCCCCATCCCCAGAAAAAAGAGAAGCAAGGTCAAAGACAGATAACTTTTGCAATCTCTGGAATGCGCAGGGTTGCGGGGAGGGGGGCAGCTCAGGGCAAAGGGAAGGAGGAGGAGCGGACAGCAGGGCACACATGCGTCAGGCCCCATCTGCTCACGCCCCTTAGCAACACGTAGGAGGGACTCCCGCCTTGACCTTGACTATAAATGATGTGTCCCCCATGTTCTTCTCCCTAAATTCATCTCCTTGGCTGTTCCGTTGCCCCCTCCAAAGCACCAAACTCATTCAGTGTTTGTGTTTCCCCCCCAATACATATGCTGAAGCCCTAAACCTGAAGATGGGGTCTCCGGGAAGCAGTTAGGGCAGGTGAGGTCATGACGATGGAGCCTCCATGATGGGATTAGTGTCTTAGAGGAAGAGCAAGAGACCCCAGGGCTCCCTCTCTCCAGTGAGAAGGCAGCCATCTATGAGCCCAGGAGACAGTGCCCACCAGGCACTGAATCTGCCCGCCCCATGATCTTGAACTTCCAGCGTCCAGAACTTGGAGAAAGCAGTGTCTGTTGTTTAAGCCCCCAGGCTGTTGAGTTCCCAAGCTGACTCACACAGACACCTCTGGCCCTGGGGTGTCATCCACCTGCAACTGCACAGGGCAGGCTCCCCATTGGGTACTCCTTGAGCCCCCTGAGATCTCAGATCAAGTGTCACCTCCACAAGTGGGCCTCCACTGTGGGTCCCCCACACTACACGCCTCGGCTGTAAAAATGCTGGCTTGCCACCGCTCCCCGTCACCTTTACCCGTCCCTGAACTCGCTCCACATGCTGACAAGCTTGTGTGCTTGGTATCATTCTTGTTTATTTCTCATCTGTCTCTCCCAGTGACGATGTCAAGTCGCAGAAGCAGAGACGGGGCACGTCTTTGTCATTTCTGAATCTGCAGTGCTTAGGCTCGCATAGATCCGTGTCTTATGGTAGTTGTTGGAAGAGAAAAAACAAAGAGGAATGAATAGGAAGAAGGAAGGAGGGAGGGAAGGAGAAAGGGAAGAAGGAAGGAAGGAAGGAAGGGGAAGGAAGAAGGGATGAAAGAAGGATGGGGAAAGACAGAAAGGGGGATAGTAAAAAACAGAGAGACTAAAGACAGACACAAGAGAGGAAGAAAGAGGAGGAGGAAGGGGACACAGCTGGGCATTCTGCCGCTGCCTGAAATCCTGCTTTGTGGTCAGACAGAACCTGTGCTCTATTCACACCTGCCCTACCCCGATCTGGGGGATCCTGGACTTAGCACTTAATACCTCCAAGCCTCAGTGTCCCCCTGACAAATAAGCACACTAATACTGACCTCACAGGGTTTGTTCTAAAGAGGAAAAGAGCTACCCTATGAGATAAAGATCGGCTTCAGCAGCCCTGTAAAGGTGCATTTCCTGAAATAAGGCTCATCCTTGTCAGGAAAGCTGGTGGGAAGACAGCTGTGCTCTCCCCGAGGAGAGAGCCCAGGCAGCCTGCATACGGCTCATGAGGTGGTCAGTCTCTGTCTGAGCTCTGCAGGGTAATTAAAGGCACAGTAGGCAGGTATCATTAACTTGTTAACCTGAAGTCTTCTCCCCACCCCCACCCGCACTGGAAGAGAGACTGCAAATGAGTTCAGATGAACCAGGGCTGGCTTAACTAGTTTCCTTCCAATTATTCTCCCTGGAGCCCTGTGCATTTGTTGGGCTCATTATTAAAATTCAGAGGCTGCACTACACAAATCCACAACACTCCTCTAGAAGACCACACAGTAGACGCCCGTCCCCTGGAAAACTCACGGCTCCCCACGGGGGATCCCTGACCTCCAAAACACGGGGTCCCTGCCATCCCAGCTCCCTGCTTCACGGAATGCTTCCACACTTGCAGCTAAATTGCCCCAGGTACACAGTTGGGTCTTCTGAGTCGGAACTCCGCCTTTTGCTTGCTTCTGAAGGCTTGCAAAGGCAACGACGCCCCGAATGGCACTTTTGGAAACACTGAATGTCAGGCTCCCCGTAATAACACTGACCACGTGCATTGGCACAATATGCGGACCAGGCACCAATGCCCCAGCTCATCTGTCACCGGAGCTGATGCGAGGGCTCTGTTTTGGCCCAGTCGAAGAGCACAAACCACTGGATTGGGTGCCTGGCTAGTCAGAGGTGCAGCGGGAGTCAGTCTCGGACCTGGAAGCCGGGACCCTTTCTTAATCCCCGTTGTGGCCAGAGGACTTTGCACAGCAGCAGGCGTGCGGAAAGCACCCAACAGCTCATCATGGATGACTGTTTCCAGAGGCTCCTACCATTATGTACTCCAGACTGTGTGGATATATTCAATTCTGCTTTTAGAGAGAAAACAGAAGCATAGCCAATCTTCCTCGTTCATCTCGGGTGATGGGATGATGTCAGGCTAGAAGGGCACGCGCATGCACACACGCGCGCGAGCAACTTCATCATTCTCTAGATGGTTTTCCCAATCATTGTAGCATCCTCTCCCCTTTCCTTCCCTTAGCCTGCAAGAGCATTCCCGAAGGTCCAGGCGTTGGCAATCTACCTTCATAGGTTTTGCCATGGCTTGTAAGAGTCATTCTATTATTTTTCCCTGGGTTTTCTTTAAATTAGCCCACTTAAAAATAAATAAATAAAATAAACCCGGCTACCTTCAGGTAATCAAGAAAAGTTTTATATTCTTACTGTCACTGCAGACAAATGAATGTCTGTTTCATTTAAGACAGAATCACCTGTCTTAAATCAAAGCCAAGCATAAAAATCAAATAGGATGAAGGAGTATTCTCAAATCCTAGCTTGATACCATTATTTTCCCAGGCTCTTAGTGTTCCTCTTTGCTCAACAGGGGACATTAGCAAATGTCAAGACGTGGGAAAGACATGTTAGCACCCCCTGAGGTATTCTTCTCGAAAAACTGAAAGACAAATGAAAAGGGAACAACGCCCCTGGCTGTGGGATTCAATGGGATTTAATGTTCCAGCCTAGTACCACTTAAAGCCTTGTCACACACCATCACACGTATCCCGGTGTTCACACACAATCAGCAGCGTGTGTCGCTTGCAGGGCAGCGTCGCTCGCAGGGCAGCGGTGATCTACAGGAAGGGTGAGGTTCTGACTCCTCTGAATGTGAGGCCATATGATCTGGTCTTCATCCAGACATTTTCCGGCCGCCACCTGGGCCTACTATTGGTTGCAACTGTTAGGAGCTGAATTAGGTCCTTCCCAAATTCACACACTGAAGCCTCAACTCCCAGTGCCTCAGAAAGTAACCACACATGGACGTGGGGTCTTTAAAGAGGTGATGAAGAATGAAGTCATTAAGGTGAGTCCTAACCACTATGACTGGAGTCCCCATAAGAAGAGCGGTTAAGACACCAGCACACCGGGGGCAAGACCATGTGAGGACACAGGGAGAGAGCAACTATCGAGAAGCCAAGAAGATGGGCTTCCAAAGAAACCAACCTTCCTGACCTCAGATGTCAGGCTTCTATACTCCAGAATGGTCCGGAGATACAGGGACTTTGTATAAGCCGCTCCATCTACGGTCCTTCGTTACTGCAAGCCCAGCAAAATAATACACAAACAGAAACAGTGGGGCTTCCCAAACTTTGCCTATTCTCCCAACGCCCTGCCTCTTTCCATGCCATTCTGTAGCATCTGGTTGAATCAGAAGCCATGCTCTCATCAAGCACCATTTGGAATGCCGCCTCCTTCACAAGGCATTTTCCAATCACCCACACAAATGGAATCTCTGCTTTTGCCAAGACCCCGGCAGCCTTCTGTCCGTGTCGCTCGTCCTCCACCATGGAGCCCCCACCTCCTACCTTTCTCCTGTCATCATGAACTCCTTGAGCGCAAAGCCCAAGTCTTTCTTGTATCTAGGAGCTCAGTAAGCGTATCTGCAATGGGACGGAATTAAGTATGGTGACATTAAATGAGCTGACAAGACACGGGAGGAAGAGCGGAGGACATGAGGGCTTCAGAGACAGAGCCCTGGCTTGGATTCTACCTCTGGAGCTGTGCAACCCTCGGGGTCATCTGGAGCAACCCCCAGCTTTACTTCTCTCTCCTGCAAAGCATCTGCAAGGTTGTTTTGAGGATTTAACTCAATAATGGGGGCTTCCGGGGCAACATCCTGGCTGGGAAATGACTGGATTCACTGTCCACCAACCTCCCACTGAAATATTCATGAAGATACACACACCAGTAAATGCAGCTCTGGGAACAAGATATATTACTGATCAAAGCCTTCTGGGCCCTTGAGATGATTTCCACTAATCAAAGAAGGGAAGGGTCTTGGATGCGGAAAAAATAGAGGCAGGCCCTTCTGCCACAATGTCTCAGACCTGGGGGCTTGGAGCCCTGTGCCCTGGGACAACCAGAGGAGAGAGCTCCCCGCACTGTGGGGAGCTCATCCTTCCATCCCTCCACTGAGTGCACACTTCATGTACTCATTCAGGGCTATGATGCCCAGTCCTGAAATGCAGCAATCATGCCACTAAGAAAGGAAGTAAGCAAGAGCCAAGAAAACTAAGGCAGCTGAGGTTTTCCGGGATTACTTTGCAAGAAAAGAAGGAAAACAAAGCATATCACAGCAGTTAAGAGCACAGACTCTGGGGCCAGTTTGCTCAGGTTTGAATTCTGGCTCTGACACCTACTAGCTTTTGATGTTGGGTAAGTTATTCGGACTCAGTTTTCTCATCTGCCAAATGGGGATGCTGGGAGTATCAACCTCATACGGTTATTGTACAGATTAAGTGAATGTAAAGGGCTTTGGAATAAGCGCGTAGCACCCCAGTAAGCACTGTGTAATGTTTGTTAAATAAACTACAGCCTATGTGTATATATAGGTGCGTGCATGTGTGCATGCACACACACACGCACGCACACACACACGAACACACATTTCTCTGCATGAAGCATAGGTAGCAAACTCCTCCTGAGTCCTAAAGAGACATACTGGCTAAGTCTTCAGAGATGCCAGAAATTTGGTTCGGCATGGTGAGTATTACTGATAGAAGAGATGCTTGAACAGCAACCAGAAGTGCCACGTGGGAAATAAAGACTGACCCACAGAGCCCAACATGAGCAAACAGCTTGAATAAGAACTCTTCTTGTCATCATGTGAGAAAATATCTCAGAAGTACAGCCAAAGCATACAGAGTAAGAAAGAAAGACACAGAGTGTGTGAAGAACAGTAGACTGTGCCCAGAAGAAGATACCCTACAGGGAACAAAAGAAAAATTCTGAACACATATGTTTATGGTTTGTATCAAGTGTCAAAAACATAAACTCAACGCATTAAGATTTAATAAAGCCAAAATGATAACATGACTTAACTCAAATGAGGAGCATTATTTGGGAACAGGCTAGACTGTGTGGAAGACAAAAATAAGAGAATTAAATATGTGTCAGGAGTGATAAGGGAAAAGATCCGCTTCAGTGCAAAGAAATACAACCACTAATGGGAGAGGAAAACCGGGATGTTACAGAAGGTGCAGAGAAACAGCAAAAAAGGATGAAAAAACACTGAGGGATGGGCAATTCATGACTGACAGTCAGTCCTGAGGGGAAAGGCCAGAACACAAAGAAATTAACACCAAAAGCCTGGGGAGATGCAGTGGTGAAGACATCAGACACAATGCCTGCAGTAGCAGAGCTCGCAACCCCAGCAACCGCAAAGGCCCCCGCTGAGGGCAGTCTACACTGCTAAGTCCCCTCACTTTTCACCTTCCGGCGCTCTGGGCGTTCTAGGGCTGTGCTCCACTATGTCAGAATTCCCCACACGGAATCCCGAGGAACGCTGCCTACAACCTGTCACTGGCTCTTCTGGGTGAAAACACTTCTCTGGTCAGAGAAGTCTGGGCAAGATTTGGGGATATTTATGGGACCACTCTGGGTCTCAGTGTCTTCATCTGTAAAATGGGGCTGATGGCAGATCACAGAGGAACCAAGTGGGAGGCGGTGAAATTGGTTAAGAGGTTCTTGCATTAATTCAGACAAAAGATCATTAGGGACTGAAACGAGGCCGTGACAGGGAGGAAGAAGATGGGGAGGCAGAACTGGAAACTTATCTATTAGGAAGCCAAATGGCACAATGTGATTACCGACTGATCAGGGGGACAGGTACAAGAAGAGGGGAGAAGTAAGATGAGAGAGAAAGCATTCAGATGTATCTCTTCAATTTTTCACCAGGGTAGCTGAGTAAACACGGATGCTATTAACCAAGACAGTTCATAAAAGCCTCATATTTACTGTGTGCGCGGCAGAGAGGGGCGCGTTCCAGAATTCCGCCATCTTGTCCCTTTCGTGTCTCCACATTGCAGGGACAGCCCTCAGATGAAGAAACTGTGACTGCTGTGTGAGCTCCGTGACCTCTCTTAACCCCTACAAGAGCCCCAGGAGGCAAATGTTCTACTCTGACCTCCCTCGTGTAACAAAGTAGGAACCGAGCCTCAGAGAGGAAAAGCAGCTTGCCCAAGATCACACAGCCACCACGGCTGGGATTTCAACCCAGGAGGATAAGACTCCTTGAGCTCTCCGCCTCCCGGGATTGCACACCGCCTCTATCATTTTTACTCAAAACCGTCTTTTCGAGTAAAAACTCTAGAATTTGCTCTACCCAGGATAAAAGGTGCTTCACCATATAATGCATATGTCACCAACCTGTGTGTGTGCGCGTGCATTCTGTTTGCACAGTGCGCTTTCTGGGTCTAATTACAGCACTGAAAGCTATCACACGCATAGATGGATATGTATATAGAGATTAGGAACACAGAGCAATACCATTTGAACATTAAACGTGAATGTGCTTCAGGAGAAGAACGGCGCATCTTTAACTCTTGGGCACTATTTGCTTAGCTGATAGCTAAGTGAAATTGAGGGGTTTTAGAAAGCTGTGAATAATGTTCAATAGTAATGTTACAGGTTACCTGGGAAAAAGGGGTTTTACAGTGGAAAATGATACTGCCAAAAATCCAGCAAAAGCCTTAAAGATCCAAACCACTCTAAATACTGATTTGACTCAATTGTGCAATTCAGAACATTCCTATCTCCCCGAAGAAGAGTCATTCCCGAGGAAAACTGAAAGGGGAATATAAAAGGGAGAGAGAAGAAAAAGCAATATTGCAGAGCTACACCAAACGGAGTTGGCTTTCATCTTTTGGGAAATTTATTTCCACCCCCAAAAAGAAGAGCCGCAAATAATGGTTCTCCCGGTGAAACCATCCCAGCTGGATCATGCTAAAAAGCTTTTAGGAGGGAAGCAGTAAGTAAATTCAACTGTTCAGATGCATTTGGATGTAATCCTAAAGCAGGAGCCTGGGTAATCGCCGAGCCATCAACAACTAAAAGGATTGAGACCATTAGATATGGACAACAGAGGAATAATGGATGTTAAAGAGGGTCGGGAAACAAATGATTGCATCCCACACATGGCTTCAGAGGTGATGATGGCCGGATGGAGGCTCCCTTCTCTAACTACTAAACTATGATCACACACACACACACACACACACACAATCACAC
The DNA here is from genome assembly GCA_003697995.1 of Taxidea taxus jeffersonii. NCBI lineage: Eukaryota > Metazoa > Chordata > Mammalia > Carnivora > Mustelidae > Taxidea > Taxidea taxus. The sequence goes on from ML103570.1 coordinate 24,412, forward strand.
ACACAAACACAATCACACACACACAATGATAAATGCCGGTACCCACATTATTATGTAGGCGGTTAAATAGCCACTTTCCTCTTCAATGTTTTGAAATAGAAGAGGACTGAGGTCTTCTCTTAATTTTGGAGTTGAAGAGGAAGGATGGCTTCCCTTTCTGCCAATGTTCCGACTGGGAAGAGCTGGTGCCGGGGTGTCAGAGGTTCCAGAACCTTGGAGACAGGATGCTGGAACATAAGGCAGGCAGGGACACACAGAACGTCTCTCCATGAGCTTGAAGAATTTTTGGATGGGAGCCAGTTCTGCTTCTCCAGCCGAGCTTCTGCTACTTGCTGGGGAACATTCTGCTTCAGGAGACCAGTGATTCCTGCAGGACGGACCCCTGAAGTCTACCTACATTTGAATAACCTGCATTGCTGGTTGAAAGGCAGACCCCCAGGCCCCAACCTATGGAAACAGAATCTCTCAAGGTGGGGTAAGGATTCACATGCCAGCGTCCTTGAGAATTGCGAGGATAATCAACATGATCGGATGCCCTTGGGACTGCCTTAAATTCCAGGTTCTCTGAAGGATGAGATATAGACCAGAGGTCCGCAAACTACAGCCCGCGGGCGGAATTTGGCCACCACTGGTTTCTAATAAAGGTTTTACTGGAACACAGCTAGGTTCCATTTTGTCTTTGGCTGCTTTGACCCCCCAACAGCAGGGCCGGGTAGTTACCACAGAGGTTGGATGGCCTGCAAAGTCTAAAATATTTACTACCTGGCCCTTTGGGGAAAAGGGGGCCATTTCCAATGCAGATCAATGGCTTTCAATGACTTCTATAGACCAAAATCATCTAGGGACTTTTTTTTTTTTTTAAATACTACTTCCCCAGACCAGTTCTCCAAGATATTGTATCAGTGGGCCTGGGGTAGGGATGGGATGTATGAAGCATTTAAAAGGCTGTTCAAGGACGAGGACCACTGTTAAGAGAGATTGGCCATGGTTTGGATCCGGGTTGGAAAGAACTTGCTTCATCATTATCTCCCCCCAGCTGAGCACCCCCAGGCACACTCTACAACAGGCATGAATCTCAGCTCCCTTAACTATAAAGCAGAGGCATCAATGGTCACACTGTTGGCCAAGGTGTTATGAAGATGGGGACCATGCATGCACTCCTCCCAAGATAGGGCTTAACACCCAGTCACCCGAATGGGTAATAAAATGAGAATGACACTAACGGATGGCAGACAATACCCACGGCTTCCACAGCGCAAGTGGACGCACATTCATTAAGCACCAGCTGTGTGCTCTGGAAAAGGAAACTGAGGTAAACAGGATGAGAGGATCGCCTGACCAGCTCACCTCGAGTAAGACAAATAGGCGCATACAAAGACATTGACAGCAACAGAGAAGAAAAATGAGCAGACTGCAGACAGACAAGGCACAGAGAGAATCTAAGCTCCACAAGATGGACACGCGCATGTTCAACCTTGGTAATAATCAGGGAAATGAGAAATAAAACTTGAGCGAGGCTTTTCTCCCTGGGTGCACTATATTATGCAAATGTTAAATGGAACACTTTATTAATATTAATTTCTTAATTTGCTTACTTAAATATACTGGAAATACTGAAAGCATCCTACTTTCTTGGAAGTGTAATTTTTACAGGCTTTTATTTGAGAGAGCGAGAGCGTGAGGGGGACAGAGGGAGAGGGAGAGAGAATCTCAAGCAGACTCTGTGAGCTGGTTATGAACAGAGGGCTGAAGGACCTGAGAGAATGAGCTATGGAGACAACTGGGGAAGAACATTCCAGACACAAGAAAAGGAGGTGCAGAGGACCCTATTGCAGGGCTGAGCTTGACATGTCCCAGTGACAACTATGGGGACAGCTGGTGCACGTCAGCCAGAGGATCAGGACCGTGGGTCAGAGAGGGAGAGGCTGGGACACGTCAGTTGTGTAAACCTTTATGAAATGGGAAAAGGACTTTGGTTTGAGAGAGACAAGGGTCATCAGAGGCTTTCGAATTGAGAAGGGGCTTGATCTGTTAGGTTTTTAAAGATCCCTTTGGCCGCTCCATGGAGAAGGATCCAGAGGGCATGAGTGGAAGCAAGGACACCAGTTGGGAGGCTCCTGCATTCGCAGGATCTGCGGAGGACCTGGGTGACAGAGTATGTGAGGGTAGGGTCATTACATACAAGTGTGGGAAAACAGAATCACGGCGGCCCTAATTAGCAGTGTCCTAATGTCTTTGACAGACCTTCCTATAACACTGCAAGACCCAGGGTAAGGGTACAGACACAGAATCATACAAGACCACATGTTCAGGTACTTGAAAATGACAGCGCAGTTTCATAAGCTATCACATAAAATAGGCAGTATCCTCCTATCTTTGTAATGATCTGGAAGGCCAAGTTTAGAATCCTCTGACTTCTCAGACTTCCTTGCCAAAATATGGCAGCACAGGGAGAGCTGGCTTCTGGCTTCCTACCCTCAACCTGTCTCCCACTTCTGTTCCTGTCCCCCAGCTCGGTCCCTCATAGCAAGCTGCTTTTTGCCCTTGTGCCCTTATAAACTGCAGACTGAAAATCAGCAGACGACTGCCTTTATGTCCCTTCTGGTTTGGTTTTGCCATCTGCCTTGGGGGAGGAGATTCAGAGAAGAAGTAACTTAGGAATGACAGGCAGGGAAGTCCAGGGTTTCTGTTACCAAGAGAATGGCCCAGACTGGAGGGTGCAGGTTGAGGTGGGAAAGTGTCCTTGGATTGTGGCTTCCTTATTCCTTAGGAAGACACATGATAAGACTGTAGGGCACAAGGACCAGGGCAAGGATGTTTCTTGAATGGGTTTCAGAATGGTACTGCTTTTCTTAATCCAGCTGGCTAAGCTCTGGCCACTATTCTTTACCCAAGGGACATGGGATTCCATAATTGGTATCCTTACCAAGAAGGAATTAACGTCGAAGTGGGGAGTTCCTAGGAATTTGAATCATGAACAGAAGGGCTGAAGGAAAAGTTCTGGAGTGGGTTTGTACCAGCCACAGGGTCTTGCAAAGTTTGTCCCTTAGTTCCTATTCTCTGGATCACTGGAGATCCTCTGGTCCCAGTCCTATCTAGGGCTGCTTTGCTTGGCTATTCTTTCCAATTCATGACCTTGCCCCAATGCATTCTTTTCAAGAATGAATATTCTTGATACCATTCAGAGATAGTTATGTGCCTGCAACCGAGCAATCCTAGAAGGTGTGGGCCATGTTATGAAGAATTTTATATGTCCCCTTAGAAAACCGGAGGCTTGGAAACAGAGAAGGGGCTTTTTAAAAATGTCTTTGGAGGGACGCCTGGGTGGCTCAGTTGGTTGAGCGGCTGCCTTCGGCTCAGGTCATGATCCCAGCATCCTGGGATCGAGTCCCACATCGGGCTCCTTGCTCGGCGGGGAGCCTGCTTCTCCCTCTGCCTCTGCCTGCCACTCTGTCTGCCTGTGCTCGCTC
>ML103571.1:0-26585 GCA_003697995.1 Taxidea taxus jeffersonii
TTTCTTGTCTTTGCATTAGCTAGAACTTCCATTACAATGTTAAAAACAGTGGTAATAGGAGCACCCTTGCCTTATAACTGATCTTAGGGGGAAAGCTTCTAGTTTCTCACCATTAAGTACCACATTAGCTGTAGGGTTTTTTGTAGATTTTTTTAATCAAGTTGAGGAAGTTTCCCTCTACTCCTAGTTTATTGATAGTTTTCATCATAAATGGGTGTTGAGTTTTGTCAAATGCTTTTACTGAACCTATTGAAGTGATAATGTGATTTTTCTTTTAGTCTGTTGATGGACTAAAGACCAAATATGAAAACAAAAATTTAAAACTATCTAGAAGGACATTTTTATAATCTTAAAATGAGAGGCTTTCATAGATAAAACAAAAAGCACAACTCATGGATAAATTACATAAAATTAAATTTATAATAAACTTGGTCATGGTGTATCATTCTTTTCAAATATTGTGAGATACAATTTGCTAATATTCCTCTATTTGGAAATCATGGCTGCTTTTAGTTGATAGCTTTACATTTTTATCATACACACTTATATTCATATTTTCCTAACAAAAACATCTTCCTAAATAAGACAAGAATTTTATTACTCTAACCCCCTTCCAAGCTCCCTACAATCCAGTCTTCATGTTAATATTGTCTAAAACTATAGTTCCACTTTTCTAAATCTAATTGTGTGAGTTTTTTTTCAAACCATCAATAGGTAATGAGATTTACAAACACATTTTACAGATACCTATTTTAATTTAAATTCAATTAGCCAACATATAGTATATTATTAGTTTCAGATATAGTGTTCAACAATTTATCAGTTGCATATAACACCCAGTGCTCATCATATCACATTCTACAGATACCTTTTTAACAAGTTCCTTCCCCCAGATTACCTTTTCTTCCTGCTGAAGTTCATCTTTAGTACTTCCTTCATTAAGGGTCAGTGGCTGGCAAACACTTAGCTTTTGTCTAAAATTTTGTCTAAAATAACTAAAAATAGTTATATTTCATTCTTGCACTTGGCTGAGCACAGAATTGAGTTAAAAGTAATTTTGTCAAGGCGCCTGGGTGGCTCAGTCGGTTATGCAGCTGCCTTCAGCTCAGGCCATGATCTCAGGGCCCTGAAATTTAGCCCCGCATCTGGCTCCCTGCTCAGCAGGGAGCCTGCTTCTCCCTCTGTGCTCTCTCTCTCTTAAATAAATAAAATTTAAAAAGCATTTTTTTAAAAAAGTAATTTTGTCTTATAACTTTGAATATATTGCTTCATTGTCCTTTTGTTTATAACAAGGGTATTAATATATCATTCCTCTGTGGTTTTGTTTACTTCCTGGTATTATTTGAAGATTTTTTTTTTCTGTAATCTTAACATTCTTCAGACTCTTTAGAGTGTAGCTAGGTATATAAATCTATTTTTACTTACTCTGCTCAGCTCCACAGTCATGCTCTGAAGCTCTTCAGAACTCAAGTGAGAAAATTTTTCAACATTATTTGTTCAAATATTCAATGCCCACTATTATTTACTCTCTACTTTTAAAAGTCCTATATGGCCTATATAAGAATTTCTCAATCTTAAATTCTCTTTCTTATTTTCCATCTTGTTAGTTCTCTGCAATATGTTTTAAATTCTCAGTAGTGTCTTCCAATTCACAAATTTCCTCTTTGTCCAATACAACATTTATTCCATTAATTATGGGTTTTTAAAATTTCAATGACGGGGCGCCTGGGTGGCTCAGTGGGTTAAGCCTCTGTCTTCGGCTCAGGTCATGATCCCAGTGTCCTGGGTTCGAGCCCCGCATCAGGCTCTCTGCTCAGCGGGGAGCCTGCTTCCCCCTCTCTCTTTGCCTGCCTCTCTGACTACTTGTGATCTCTGTCTGACTTGTGATCTCTATTTGTGAAATAAATAAAAAAAATATTTTAAAATTTCATTGACAATACTTTCATTTATAAGATTTCTAACTGGCTCGCTTTTATCTATAAATGTTCAAAATTAATATCCATCTGTTTTTCTTCAGAATTTCTCCTTCTTGTTTATAGTTATTCTTTCCTTTGAGGAACTTAAGCTCATTTTTTTGAAAGTCTTCCTTAGGAAAATGGCCTTTTTTCACTACCTCAAGAGTAAATTCTCTCACTTGTAGAATGTGTTATCTATATTTTATAACATTATTTTCCTCACGTGCTTTGATATTTTACTTTGAATTTGAATTTCTTGTATTTTAGTTCTTCACTTTGCTCACCCTCACTCCATGTATCCTACTATTACAGTCACCATCCTCCAGCCCACTGTGGTCCCACTTCCGCAGCTCTTTTACTGGGTACTTAACACTCTCACCTGTCAAGAGTACTAGCAGAACCAGTCATAAACCATGGGCCACTTCCTTTTACTGCTTCAGACATCAATACACAGGGCACAACCCAGGCACTCTATAGCTTTTTTTGCTCCTAGTGCAAACCCTGCCTAAGCCCAAAACTTTATATCATGAGCCTGGATTTGTTTCCCCACCATAATCAGTGAATTTTAGCCTTCTTTAATCCCTTAAGACTTGTCCATTAAGTTTGTGTCCCTAATTCCACTTACTTACCTGTCAGTGTGTTTGTTTTATTTCTTTTATCTTTTTAATGTAAAAAAATTTTTTATCATTGACAACACTGTAGGTGAGGAGTTGGGGATTATTTTATGAATTCACAATGACATGTTCATTAGAAATTCATGTTTTCCTATGTGAAGTTTTGGGTCTGCATAGTCATATTGATATATTTAATAACATCAAAACAAAATAATATATATGGAAAGTTCAGAGAAAGTACTATGAATTAAAAAGCCAATATTAATGTGCTAAAAAACATTTTAAAATAGGCTTGTGCTCTCCAAAATTCTAATAAGGCAATTTGAAAATTTTTAGAGATAATACTTTTACTATTCTACAACCTAAAGACATCATTATACCAAGAAAGAAAATCAAAAGAATTCACAAATATGGGATGTGTAGCAGAAGGCTTAAGAGCATAAACTAGAAATTAACAACCTGGGTTCAAATCTTTGCTGTGCCACTCATTAGCAAGTTATATAGCCTCTCCTTACCTGTGTTTCCTCATTTTTAGATAATCATTTAGATAACAATAATGCCTACACTGAAGGGACTATTACAAGAAACAAATAAATTAATATTTGTAAAGTATTAGTACTAGCCAGGCACACAGTACTGTATACACATTTGTTAAGTGAAGAATGTTATACTGGAATTTTATATGTAAAAAAATATATACAATACTCAAATCCTAAAAAATTACATTTTCTCATTCAAATTAAAAGTCAGTAAGTAGAAAGTTGCATATGCTATACCTGCTTAGTATTTTTATGAGTTCCTTGAATTGTCCTCTTTGATTTTCCACCAGTTTGACATTTGGATTTCCCTTCAAGGCAAAAATAGACAAATATAATGGTCAAAAAATGGGTAGTATAGAGGTGCTTGGGTCCCAGGATCAAGCTCCACATCAGGCTCCTTGCTCAGCAGGGAGCCTGCTTCTCCCACCCCCTCTGCTGCTCCCCCTGTTTGTGTTCTCTCTCTTCCAATCTCTCTCTGTTAAATAAATAAATATTTTTAAGTGGGTAGTACAAAATTGAACTACTAATTCATAATCTCCTTCCAGAGATCACAGAATAGTACAATCTATACGTGATCAATATGAACTACCGATGAAATAAAGAACAAACTTCCATGTTCCCAGGGACTGATTTTATTGAATGGCTTTCTCAGAACAGGAATAAATCAACCTCTTAAATAAGTCAGATATTCTGACAATTTAAAAAAAGGCCAAGCTACTTGATACTCCTCAACTCATAAACAGTTCTGGAAAATACTTCTTTGAATTCAAATTTTATCTTAACAGTAAAATCAAGAATACATTTTTTTAAGATTTTATTTACTTATTTATTTGTCAGAGAGAGAGAGAGAGAGCACGGACGGGCACAACCAGGCAGAGGCAGAGAGAGAAGCAGGCTCCCCACTGAGCAAGGAGCCTGATGTGGGACTTGATCCCAGGACCTTGGGATCATGACCTGAGCCAAAGGCAGCGGCTTAACCGGCTGAGCCACCCAGGCATCCCTCAAGAATACATTTCTTACCATTTAAAAACTCAGTATTTTGTTTTGACAAACTTATCTGATTTATGAAATTCACAGTTTAATTTGAAAAGAGAAGTTTTCAGTTCTTTGTATTTTTGCCATCAGATATATCTTTTTCACTTGCTCTTTTTTATAAGAAAGATACTAACTACTGTTTCATAATCATTCTGTTTTTGAGAGCAATTCAAAATAGAAATATAGTTCTATCTATAATGTGCAATAGAATAATTTTCCTTTCAGCAAAATAATTTTGGGCCAGGACCTGTGAAGCAGTACAAATGAAGTGAGCCATAACACCTACTAACAACTTACCCACACATAAGTGGGCCTCCCTCAACTGTTCTACCAGGGATGAAAGCAGAATTCGACACTCAACTACACAGCCTTTATCCGCCCTTTGATTATAGAGAACAATGTACCAGCAGGACTTTTAGAATATCCAGTAGAATAACCAGGACTTTTAGAATATCCAGTAGAATAACCAGTATCAGAGAAAACAGAAATAAAACAACAGAAGAAAACTTACAAAAATTGAAAGATTATTCTCAGAAATATCTGAGTATGTATTATAGCTGTAAATAAAAACGATTTGCTTTTTTTAAAAAAAGCAAAATAAAGATTTCCCTATTATTGGCTAAGTTTGAATAACATAAAATAATCCTTATCAGAAATTATGAAATTGACATTCTTATTTTGTCATCATTTAGATATTCAGAAAGTTCTAACTCTATGGGCTCACAGTTCTATTCTTTTGCAACAAGCATAAATGAAGCTTTATAATTGTATTGGCCAATTTTTTATGTACTTACATGCAAAATCAGGTTATATACAGATATGTGATTCATTATTGAATTTTTTCCTTCCTTGAATAGAAGCAATTTTAATAAATCTCAGATTATTTTGTGTTCTGATTAATCCATGGAAAGTGAAAAAAAAAATTTCATAAAATAATATGAATCATACATAGCAACCATAAGAAATTTTTAGGTTTTATGTTATTATTTTTATAGTAAATAATGTTGATATATGTTTTTACCAAAGAAATGAAAGTAACAGTAAGCTTCCTTATGAAAACTTCAGCTAGTACAGAGGTAAATTTAAGAAAATAAATTTAATTTCCCCCTCTATTTGGTAGTTTTTGATTCAAAGTAACTGCTCCTTAAAAATACCTAGGAAGGGACGCCTGGGTGGCTCAGTGGGTTAAGCCGCTGCCTTTGGCTCGGGTCATGATCCCAGGGTCCTGGGATGGAGTCCCACGTCAGGCTCTCTGCTCAGCAGGGAGCCTGCTTCTCCCCTCCCTTCTCTGCCTGCCTCTCTGCCTACTTGTGTGATCTCTGTCAAATAAATAAAATCTTACAAAAAAAAAAAAAAAAACCTAGGAAGGAGTGCCTGGGTGGCTCAGTTGGTTAAGCATCTGCCTTTGCTCAGGACCATGATCCTAGAGCCCTGCCTTCCTGCACCGGGCTCCTTGCTCAGCAGGGAGTCTGCTTCTCCCTCTCCCCTGCTTGTGCTCTCTCTTGGTATCTCTCTCTTTCTCAAGTAAATAAATAAAATCTTTAAAATATATATATATTAGGAAGACTGACAAAGAAAAGCTACCGAGGAAGGACTGGTCTAAACAGATATTCTAATATACTATAATGCCTCTATAATTAAAACAGTGTGGCTTTCACACATGAATTAGATGAACAGCTCAGTGAAATAGAATGTAAGTACATAAGGAAATTCAATATATGATACAGTGACATCTCAAAAAAAATGGGGCAAAGAGATATTAGATGCTGGAGCAACTTGTAATCCCTACAGAAAAAGATAAAATTAGATCCATACCTCACACTACATGTAAGAATAAACTACAAATGGATCAGAGATACAAGTATAGAAAAATAAAGATAGAATAAAAATAAATTTTTAAATAACAAAGTATAAAAAATAAAATGTAAAAAATATGTAAAAGTAAAATAAATTTAAAAGAATAAAACATGGATGAACTCCTATATAGCTTGAAACATCTTCCTGGGTAAGGGTGTTCTCAAAGAATATGTCAAAAGGAAACAGGAGTCAGCGTAACAGGTCTCCCACTCATCTAGACAAGCCTAGAACTAAAGACTAGGTTTGAACAAAACTAAACTAAAACTAAAACTAAGACAAACCTAGAACTAAGCATCAAAATAGATAAATCAGAACTCATTAAATAAGAACCACGACTCCATACAAACTTAAATAAATGCAAAATTACACATATACTACAAAAGGGAAAGCTCTCTCTTACATTAGAATGTCAGCTAATAAGGAACACTAGGGTCAACAAATCACCATTTTGCAGCCATCAGAGTAGTAACGTAATTAGCTGAGAATTATCAGCAGAAGCTAAAAGTAGTGAGTAGACTACTTCAAGAGAAACAGGGCATTTACATAGTCTCAAACTATTTTACCACAACTTACTTACTGATTACAAAATTAATAGTTACTTTCCAGTGCAGAAACTCAGGAGATACCCCCTTAGCCAAGTGATTAATGTTGGCATCACTAGTAACAAAACAAAACCACTATCATGTGCCTCCTATAACTGGAAAGGAAACAACATAATTTCTATAGAATCCCTCCAAAAATATATAACTGAATCTAAGCATGAATAGATACCTACCACACAAACCCAATATGAGGAATAGTCTACAAATCCTCAGAAAATATCAAAGCGAGATCCTCTTTGGTACATCCCAACCTCCTATTTTCTAACTCCCTATCCAATCTTCGTGGTCCCCAAGATTTAGGCAGTGCTCACAATGATCCTACCCATGAAAGTAAAAGGACTAAAAAGGTATTTTTTCTAGTTCAAATAATAACAACTAAAGAAATATACTTTTTTTTCTACATTAACGTGTAACTAACTGTGGTGAGTATAGTAAATTTTTTAAGACCTGTTTATTTTTATTAGAATTTAATAAAAGGAAAAATCTCAATCTCCTATAACGTAAAAAAGAAAACTAATTTGCCAATCATAACAAACCTACCTTCGTTCCTATATGAAACAGCAAAACTAACAATTTCATGAAACCATTTGTATATTAGCTAAGAAAAAAAGGCAAAAAAGGGGCGCCCGGGTGGCTCAGTCAGTTGATCGTCCAACTCTTGATTTCAGCTCAAGTCATTATCTCAGGGTCATGAGATCGAGACCCATATGGGGCTTTCTCGCTCAGCATGGGGTCTACTTGAGATTCTCACTCTCCTTCTCCCTCTTCCCCTCCCCCCACTCGTGCATGCTCCCTCTCTCTCTAATAAATGAATAAAATCTTTTTTAAAAAAGCAATAAAAGAGTTATTTCTTATTTAATGTATGCTAATTTACCCAACAGTTCAAATCATAAAGTTCTGGATCTATCTACTGTTTAAGACTAAATATACCCTCCTAAATTTACAACAAAAATGAAACAAAATACATACCATCATCATCTTTGCTTTCTAGAGGAACACTCCAAGCTATCAGGTTTCTTGCTGTACGACCCTCCTCTGCAACTATTCTCCTAACTTTGTCATGACTATTGGAGCGCTGGAATGATGCCTATATAGAGAAAATATATATTAGATTATTAGATTAGCCAACATATAAAATATATGTGGCTGACAAATTCATTGTTTTTCACATTTTCTCACAAAGGCAAATATAAAACTAATTTAGGATTGAAAAGGCAGTTAAACAGAAAAGAAAGTTAAGTCACAGATCTTTTTATTTCTGAAAAGACTAGTTTTACAACTTTAAGAATAAACAAATTGTTTCAAGAATAAATACAATCTAAGGTTTGAACATGCACCCTAAGAAGCACAATACTGCTTTGTACACATTTCAGCACCACCACTTACACAGCAACAGGTCTGATCCCTCAGATTTCAATCCTACACACAGGTTCATTTAAGCCTTTCCCTTATTTGTAATTTCTTTCTCTGCCAGTCAAAAACCCAGTTCTCATTACCTAAAATATATTTACTTATCTGTTCAGTTCTAATACATACATAGAGTAGTTTCAGAATTGCTAACCCACAGCATTTATTAACAAGATTACAACATTTCCACACAGTTCTTATCTTTAGCATTATAATATCCAAAGTACTGAATTTTTTCCCCCCAAAATGACTTAAATTAATTCTTCTCATCCTCAACCCTTTCAATGTGATTACATCATTCCCTTGTAAGATGTTACTCTTTCTGTTCCGTTTTCGTTCTCCTCACTTACCGGTTGATTTTAAGTGCTTGTTTATTGGGGAGTATGTGAAAGAAAGCAACAGATTATTCTCAAAGTAACTTACTGACAAGGAGTATGACTTGAAGAGAAGAAAAAAGGCACTATACTCTAGAGCATGGGTCAGCAAACTTCTACAAAGGGCCAGATAACAACTTTTTATTTTAGGGTTTGCAGGCCATACAGTCTCTGTGACAACTAGTCAATCATGACTTTTTTGTGTGAAAGCAGCCAGAATTTAACTTTTACATCTTTAAAATAAATACCTGCTCTCACATTCCTTCATTCCTCTGACCTTATCCTGGATAGCCACATGGCATCTAGTTACCTAACTCATAAATTTATGCTGAAACTCATTAATCTGTGACCACTACTCCAGCTCCACCCTGTGCAAAATTCTTGAGTCATCTCTATTCCCATATTTTTCAATCAAGTTAACACTATAAAATCTCCCTTTTTTAGATTAAACACATCTCCAGTGTTATTAGCTCTAACTAGCTCTAACTTAGGTTGGCATCTATCATTTAAGTTACGTAAGTATTGTTTCAAGCAAGAAGTATCACTATTCCTTACAGGCCAGATGAACGAGTTTAAATAGGTGGCCTACTTTTCAGCTCTTTTTCAGATTATGCAATCACATAAAATCTATAAAATTCATTATTCTATACATTATTCTCTAACTCAAGAGTCCTCATAAAGTAATGAATTTCTAGGAACTAAAGTGATCACAAGATAGCAATGTTATAATAATGCTAGAACAGAAAACTTGAAATCTAATATTCTTTTCTTCTATAAACGTTTCAATTCTACCATCAATTTTGCAAAGTCAGTTTTTTTTTAAGATTTTTATTTATTTGAGAGAGAGAAAGCATGAGCATGCATGTGCACAATCCAGGGGGTGGGGTGCAGAAGGAGAAGCAGAGGGACAAGTAGAGTCCCTGCTGGGCAGGGAGCCCCACATGGGGCTCCATGCCAGGACCCTAAGATCATGACCTGAGCTGAAAGGCAGACATCTAACCAACTGAGCCATCCAGGCACCCAAAAGTTAGTTCTTTTATATTCAATACACATACACAAATTCAAAGAAAAAGCTACCACCAACTCAAGACTTTAATTCTTAATTCTAATACTACACATGCAAAAACACTGTAACATTCACCTTACTACAATATCTGACTGAAAACCATTTTTCCATAAAATCACAGGTGCATTCTATTATATATTCTAACTGAACTCTTTTCAATAAACTGACAAATACTAGTCATTTTTAATAACACTGTTGTTATAAAGATGTCAGTAGTAACTTAAACACAATAGTTTAAGCATTTTAATCTAAGCATCAGGGTTTGCTATTCAATAAATGACTCTGGGGACACCTGGGTGGCTCAGTTGGTTAAGCAGCTGCCTTCGGCTCAGGTCATGATCCCAGCGTCCTAGGATCGAGTCCCACATCAGGCTCCTTGCTTGGTAGGGAGTCTGCTTCTCCCTCTGCCTCTGCCTGCCTCTCTGTCTGCTTGTGCTCGTTCGCGCTCTCTCTCCCTCTCTCTATGACAAATAAATAAATAAAATCTTTTTAAAAATAAATAAACAAATAAATGACTCTGAGATACTTCATAACATTACAGGTATCTATTTCAAACAGAATTTTCATCTAGATTCTTCCAAGAGACTTAAATAAAATATATTATTTGCATCCCAAAGTCACAGTGTGCCACCTAGTGCCATAAGGAGATTTTGCGGAAGCTTGTTCAAATACTAAACGTTTCAATAAAAAGCATAACCATCAGTCTTAAGTTAAAGTTTTTATGTTTAACACTTAAAAAATTTGTGATTTAAGCACACAATTTCTGAGACTTGCTCCTAGATTAGGGAAAAAAATTTTTTTTGACCTATCTGCTAAGGCTAACAAAATCTAAATAATTTCTACTTTAATCCCAAACTGGTTTCAAGCACCATTTATTAAATTTTTATGTTTGTACCTCCATTAAAATTACTCCTTCTCACAGTTCTTCAAAATACACATATAATACTATTTGCTCAAAAAACTAATTTCCCTTCTTCTTTAAAATGGTTTTTCAACTTTCTAAATAACTCAGCAAAGACCCTTTTTTTTAATCCCCACTACTAAAGCTCTTCATAGTTTTAAGTAGTTCAAAGACAAGATTACCAGTCCCTGAACACCAGGAGTACCTTAAAATTCTAAGAATGGGGGCACCTGTGTGGCTCAGTGGGTTAAGCCTCCACTTTCGGCTCAGGTCATGATCTCGGGGTCCTGGGATCGAGCCCCGCATCGGGCTCTCTGCTCAGCAGGAAGCCTGCCTCCCCCTCTCTCTCTGCCTGCCTCTCTGCCTACTTGTGATCTCTGTCAAATAAATAAAATCTTTTAAAAAAAAAATTCTAAGAGTGGTAGCACTTATGCATACTTTTAACAAACCACAAACTCACCTGAGAAACTGAGTAACTGGGACAATTTCCCTAACATAGGATGTGGAGTGGAATTCTGTACGGTAACCTACAATAACTTTGTCAGATCTTACTGATATTTCACATCTTTCTAAAGGTAAAGTCAAGTCCTAGATGAACTAAGGATCACAGGGGACAAAAATAAACTTCAACCTTGTATGACCTACTTTGTTTTGAGATCTCTGGTAGAACAGATAACGAATCTTACTAATTCTATGTCCTAAATATATTTTAAAACTATAAATCCACTAATACCCTCATCTGAGCCATCATCATGTCAAACATATATTATTATAACAGCTTCTGTGACAGACAATAATATGTTCACCAAAACCACTCCATTTTGCCCTGCTACAAAGCTAGATAATACTTACTGGGCTCTTGCAGCTAGATGGCCATATGACTAAATTCTGCACACTAAAATATAGGCAAAAATAAGGTAAGCCATTTCCAGGCCTGGCTTATAAAGAAAATCTCACGCATCACCATTTATAGTCTCTCTCTCTTTTCTCCCAATTACTGGCCAGATGCAGAGGATTCAAACACAGAACCCTCTAGAAAATGAGTAAAACAAAACAAAACAAAACAAAAAAAGAGTTGGTCCCTGAATTATAATGTGAAAGGCTGAATACTGAATAACTGCACTGAACTATTATGTGAATAATAAACTTCCCTTCTACTTATAAAGGGCTAGGTAATTCAGACCAACCATGCACTTGAGAAAAACTGTTAAGAGCTAAAGAAAATATTGTTTAAAAATCTGTTTAAAGCACCAGAAAAAAGTGAAGGAAGCAAGCAATTATAGGGCAAGATCAGGGAACATAAGAAATTTAAAGAGGTGAGTCCAGCAATCAGGGCTGCTTTTGCCCCAGAGGCACCTGGCAATTCCAACGGATACAGCCAAGACAGAAAAATTGAGCAGAGTCTGACAGACTTGCAAAAGTACAGAAACAAAATCTGTCCAGGGCCACCCAGGCATTAAGCTGAAACCTGGAAGTTTCATCCCAAGAACAAGGGTAAACTAGAAATAGATAAGCCCTCACAAAAAAACAGAGCCAATTTTGAATCATTTCAGTATCTGGCAGGATTAAACTATGACTGTCAGTGTTCCTAGCCACTGTCACCCCCCCATTCATGCTCTCTCTCTCTCTCTCTCTCTCAAATAAATTAAAAAATAAAATCCTTTTTTTAAAAAAGAAGTCAGGTAGAGAAAGACAAATACCATATGATTTCATTCATATTTGAAAGTTAAGAAATGAAACAAATGGACCAAAAACAAAAGAAACAAACTGAGTAATATATGGAATTGCTGAGTCACCATATTGTACACCTGGAACTAATATAATGCTATATAATAACTATGGTGGAATTAAACTAAATTTAAAATAAGAATGGTAGCTTTATTAATACTGAACAAAGCAGACTTTAAGGCAAGGATTACTGATAGAATGATATTTCATAAGTGTAAAAGGTTCATCAACCAGTGAATTATAATAATTCTAAATGTGCATCTAATAACATAGAAGGAAAAACTGAAATAGGAAAAAAGCACTATCATCATGGAAGATTTTAACATACCTCTTTAAGAAGCTGGCAGAATAAGTAGACAAAAACAGTTAAGTAACAATATAGAAGACTTGAACAATATAATTAAGTAACTTGACATATATGACATATCCAGAACCCAACATTCAACACTGGTAGAATATATATTCTTTTCAAGTGTATGCTATTTTCCAGACTGTCCATACCGTGGGTCATAAAGCAGGCCTCACAAAATTTCAAAGAATAGAAAGTACCAAAGAGAGATAACCAGAAAAATCCTTGTATGTTTGAAAATTAGGCAATACATTTCTAAATAACTTACAGATCAAAGAAGTCACATCGGAAATTCTAAAATATTTTCAATTGAATCATAATAAAAATATGACACATCAGTACTTACACAGCAGCCAAAGCCATCCTTAAAGGAAAATGTATAGCCATAAAAAATGACATAATGACAAAAAGCTAAAAAATCAATGATCGGAGTCTCTATTTCAAGAAGCTAGAAAGAATAGCATATTAATTCCAAAAAAAAGAAGGAAGTAATAGGCAGCAAAAACCAAATATATAAAAACCAAATACATAAAATATAAGACAATCATATGATAGTGAAAAACTAATAATAAAACCTAAAATGGGTTATTTGAAAACACTAACAAAAGAATAACCAATATGAGGAATAAAAAAGGAACATCACTACAGATTCTAAAACCTCTAGGCTTTACAAAGATAAAAGGATATTATAACTAACATATCAACTTATAATATTTGATATTGAAATATTAATACTGAAATATTTTTGACTTAAAAAATATAACCTACCAAATCTTGACATAAAAAGAATCTGAACATTTATTAAAGAAACTGAGTCCCACAAAAGGAAATTCAGAACCAGATGGGTTTCATGGATGAATTCTCCAAACCATACAGTACAAAAAATGACACTAAATTCTTCTAAAAAATAAAATAAAAGGAACACAACTCATTTTCTAAGACCTAATAACCCTAATATCAGAACCTAAGAGGATAAAACAAGCAAAGTTAACTACCAGTTCAAACTATTTCAGGAGTAAAGATGTGAAATAACAAACAAATACACACATTTGTAAAATGAATCCAGGTAAGATATCACACTAAGTTGAGTTTATTTCAAGTGCAAGGCTGGTTTAACATTTTTAAATTTTTAATTTAATTTTCATCAACAGATGAAACATGTGATTAAAAATTTCACAAACTACAACAAATACCATATTTAATGATATAATGTTGAAAGAGACAAGGATGCCCACCATCACCACTATGCTTCAACACTGTACTAAAGGCCCTAGCCTGCGCAATTAGGTGAGAAAAACAGGGAAACAGTGAAAGCACAAAATGAACCTGACTGTTAGTTACACTAGAAAGTATAGAAATGGTCAAAGAATAATAGGAACATACCACAAGAGCCACGTTGAAGGAGCTTCCACCAGCTAAATCTGGGACAATTTGAGCATCAAAATAATGACAATAATAGATTACAACACCAAATAAAATTTAAAAATCCAAGAATCTAGATACACAGATAGTTGGGGAGAATATTAATGTTTTCTTCACAGAACTTTAATAAATGAGTGCTAAAACTAGCAAGTGAATGTTTGATGAGGTACCACATACATACATAGCCTCAAAGTCTCTCTCAACAAACTACTTATTAATTTCAAAAGAGAAAACACAAACTTTAAACAGAAAAACCAATACTCTATATTAACCAAGTGATCAAAGATAACATGACCCAAAACAGAACAAAATGACCATCATCAATCATGTGATACTCTGCCAAAAAATACAAAATCTGACTCTAGGGGCACCTGGGTGGCTCAGTTAGCCAACTCTTGATCTCAGCTCAGGGCTTGATCTCAGGGTCGTGAATTCAAACCCTGGGCTGGACTCCACACTGGGTGTGGAGCCTACTTAAAAAAAAAATCTGACTCTAACCAATTAGGGATCACAAAGAGAAACTTAACATAATGGCAACAAAAGAGATGGCTGAAACAAGGGAAGAAAAGCAATCATATCCTTGATGACACTGTTGAGCACATGCTACTGAAAGCACACTAGCATGGTGTTCCTTCAGGCCCAACTAAAACCTACTGGTCTGTCAAGTCTCAACTTAAAAAGTAACTATCTCAGAATGAAGTCTTTTAAACCCCAGACTTAGCCAGGACCACTTTTATATGCTCAAACCAATCTGTACTCTTTTGCAGTACATCTCACAATTACATTTTAAATCCTTTAATTATGTACTTACCATCTATCTTCCCCCATGAATGATAAATAATTGGCATGATAAAGAAATCATGAATGACTAAAGTAAGTGTATCATGAATAAATGAACAACATCATTGGGAAATGAGGTATTCAACATAAATCCATAACTAAAGTTTGCCCTGTTAAGCACAAATTTTTTCCATTTTACCATTTTGGATAAAAATCTCTGAATCATACTTCCCTGACTTTTAAACGGAAGCCAATAAAGGAACTTCCTCTTTTCTTGGTACTTTTAGGTTATCACTATGAACAACTTTTGTATGATATTATAATATGCCCTCAGGAGCTGTAGAAGTACGGAGGATGGTAGCCGTAAGATAAATGGGCCCAGACCAAAGTGCTTTTTAGACCTTTTAAGTTCTTTACTTCCCGATGATTGGGCAGAACACAAAAGCTTAATTTTCTTCCAATCCAGGTATCAGCTTTCAATTTTTACTTGTTAGAATTATGGGAATGTTACTACTATGGTTCTGAATAAGAAGTTCAAGAATTCTACAAGCACAGTGAATATACTTTCACTGTATAAATTATCTGTTATGGATGATCACAGGCATTTTTAAATTACTCTTGGGTTTTTGGCCACCTTCCTTAACTCATTTGGCAGACTAACAGTGCTTTACTACACTTTGCCCATCACAGTCATTTAAAAACAAGACAAATCAATAGGAAATACTATGAAGCAGTAAAAGGAAATGAAGATCTCTGATGCTATATGGTATGCTGCAAGATATTAAATGAAAAAGAGATGTAAGGAAAGGAGGACAAAAAAAACTGAGGTTAGCGTTTAAGGTAGCTCGATCACTTACCATCATTCTTTAATTCCCTTGTATGCCAAGAAGTTCATTTAGCACATAAACCCCTGGGGTGTGATTCCTACAATAAAATATATATATATATATATATGCTCTTAGTCATAACATTGTCAAAAATGTTTATACTTAAAAAGATCAAGTCTCATCACCACAAGTTTGTCATCATATTAAACAACAACAACAAAATATTCTTCCTTTATACTGCCTGTTTGGATATAATATAGCAAATTTTAAATATCCTATACTGAATAATACCTTAATGCTCTCTCTCCCAAATGTTTTTAGTTAAATAGAAGAAAAACACTGTTAATTACATGAATAGCCTGTGAGATCTCAATGCAGACTTTTTTTTACTACCATCTATATAGTGCACACAACACACATATACAGTATATCCTTAGTTCATAAATACATGCTTAATTGAAACAGGTTTCATAAAGTAATGTTTATCCCTATTGTGTGAGATGCATTCTGATATATCCTTCTTTTTTTCAAATGCTGCTTTCATTAAATTGATTTATGACCCACTAATGAATGACAACTAGTATACAAAACATTGTAACCTCTTTTTAGGAACTTTCAAAAACTAAGATTTTATCAGAATATTTTTTTTTTTTAAAGATTTTATTTATTTATTTGTTAGAGAGAGAGAGAGCAAGCGAGCACAGGCAGACAGAGAGGCAGGCAGAGGCAGAGGGAGAAGCAGGCTCCCTGCCAAGCAAGGAGCCCAATGTGGGACTCGATCCCAGGACACTGGGATCATGACCTGAGCCGAAGGCAGCCGCTTAACCAACTGAGCCACCCAGGCGTCCCTATCAGAATATTTTAATTTCTATTACAAAAGCCTCCACATAGAAAAGATCTTACTTTTCAGGATATCAACATAAGGTAGCCAAACCTTTATTCAAAGAAATCCAAAGCAGAAACGCAGAAAACTAGATAGAACACAAAGGGCCAGAGATATTGCTATAAAGAATGGCCTGACCCTATAATGAATGAAGAAAAGTAGCAGTTAGAACCTAGGTGCTTATAGGATGAGAGCCTAGTGAATTTCCATTGCCAAGTGAATTTTCTCCTTTTAAAATGCAGCACCTCAAATGAAAACACATGTCTACATAAAAATTTATTCCCAAGTATTCATAGCATCATTATACATAATGGCCAAAAGTGGAAACAACCCAAATGTCCACCAAATGATGGATAATTAAAATCTGGTATATCCATACAATGGATTATTATTGGGCCATAAAAAGGAATAAAGTACTTATACATGATATAACATGGAGGCACCTTAAAAACATTATGCTAAAAAAAAAAAAAGAAAAAGAAAAAAGATTATACTAAGTGAAAGAAGCCAGTCACAAAAGACAGGATATTGTATAATTGATAGGTAATGCCCAGAATAGGCAAATCCATAGAGTCAGAAAATAGATTATTGGCTGTCTAGGGTTAGGGAGTTGGAGAAAAATGGAAATGACTGCTAACGAGGATAGTTTCTTTTGGGGATGACGAAATGTTCTAAAATTCATTATGGCGATGGTTGCACAACTCTGTAAATACGCTAAAAGCCTTTTTTTAAATGCCTGAATTGCAGGCACCTGGGTGGTTCAGTCAGCTAAGTGTCTGCCTTAGGCACAAGTCATGATCCTAGGGTCCTCGGATTGAGCCCCATGTCAGGCTCCCTGCTCCGCGGGGAGCCTGCTTCTCCCTCTCCCTCTACAGCTCCCCCTACTTGTGCGCATGCATGCTCGCTCTCTCTCTCTCCCTGCCTCCCTCTCTCTGTCAAATGAATAAATAAATAAATAAATCTAAAAAAAAATTTAATGGTGAAATTGTATGGTGTATGAACTATATCTCAATTAACTGTTCTGTTTTCACATGCAGTGCCTCTGTTCACAACTCTCCAATTCCTCTCCATCTCGGAGTAAAAGCCAAATCCTCACAGTAGCCTACCATACTCATACCTCTCTAACCATACCTCAAATCCTCTCCTCTTTGGTGTTCATTCTACTTCAGCCACACTGGCTTCTTTATGTTCCCCAAAATGCCAGATACACACCTGCCTCAGGGCATTATGCTTATTGGATACTTATTTGGAACACTCAAGATTTACTCCCTTCACTCACATGTCACTTTCTCAGTAAGGCCTCCTCAAACACTCTTATTATTGCAACCCATTCAAGGGTGCCTGGCTGGCTCGGTCAGCAGAGCATGCAACTCTTGATCTCAGGGTTGTTGAGTTCAAACCCCATGTTGGGTGTAAAGATTATTTTAAAAAGGTAAAATGGGGGGAGGAATCAAGATGGCAGAGGAGAAGCAAGCTGAGATGACATCAAGTAGCACAAGTTCAGCTAGATAGTTATCAAACTGTTCTGAACACTTACAAATCCAACAGGAGATCGAAGAAAAGAACAGCAATTCTAGAAACAGAAAATCGATCACTTTCTGAAAGGTAGGACCTGCAGAGAAGTGAATCTGAAGCATCAGGAAGATAAACGTCAGGGTGAGGGGCTAGCTCCAGTCAAGCAGCGGAGCAATGGAGCACAAAATCAGAACTTTTAGAAGTCTGCTCCACTGAGGGACATCACTCCAGAGGCTAAGCGTGGGTGGAGCCCTTGCAGGGACCTTGTAGTCTCAGGTCCCACGGGGTCACAGAAGGATCGGGGGTGTCTGAGGGTAGCAGAGCTCACAGGTATTAGAACAGGGGAGCTGGCTACAGAGACGGAGCCAAGGAGTGAGCTCTCGTCTCAGGGTTACCTTAAACTGTGATCCGCAGCACAATCAGACCACTGCTCTTTGAGCAGGGATCCCACAAGTAGCAAATCCAGGGAGAGCCACTGGAAGAGCAGAGCGACGGGAATCTGCTGGGTTTGGAGACTCCGAACAGGGCCAGAGACAGAAACACTCGGTCACAGGCCGGGTGAGCTGGGAGCACAGCCAGAGACCAAGGAGATGGGAGTGATTGAGTGCTTTTCTCCAAGGATGCACTGAGGAGTGGGGCCCTGAGCTCTCGGCACCTCTAGGCCAGAGATTGGGAGACCGCCATTTTCCTTCCTGTCCTCCAGAGCTCCATAGAAAGCATTCAAGGGAACAAAAGCTCCAAAGAGCAAACCAAGCAGGTTACTTAGCCCAGCTCCTGGCAAAGGCAGTGCAATTCCGCCTTGGGCAAAGACACTTGAGAATCACTACAACAGGCCCCTCCCCCAAAAGATCAGCAAGAAATCCAGCCAAGACCAAGCTCATTGATCAAGGAGAACAGCAGAATTCCAGAGGAAGGGAAAGCAAACCATGGAATTCATGGCTTTCTCCCCATGATTCTTTAGTCTTGCAAAGTTAATTAAATTTTTTTAATTTTATTTTTTCTTATTCTAATGTTTATAGCTTTAACTCTCCTCTTCTAACATTTGTTAACTAGCTTATCTTAACAAGACCTTTCTTTAAAAAAAATCTTTTTGAACCTTTATTATTATAGTCATATTTTATCATTCATTATCTTTTATATACACATAGGGTTTTTTCTTCTAAAAAATTTTGGGATACAACTTCTAATAGATCAAAATATACCCTAATCTAGCACAGGGTTTGTTCTAGTCTCCAGCCTGAGCAAATATTCTCCACTTTCTTTTTCTTTCTCGTCCCAACCAACTTATCTTATCAACTCCTTTTTTAGAAATGTTTAAAAATTTTTCATCTTTACATTCATATTCCATCCCTTCATCATGTTTACCCTTATGTGTGTGTATGTGTGTGTGTGTGTTTCGTTCTTGAAAATTTTGGGAGGTAGTTTCTTCTAAGAAACCAAAATACTCCCAAAATCAAGTGGGTGGTTCTATTCTATTCACCGGTCTAATACATTTTTTTTAACTTCTTTTTATCCCCTTTTTTTCCCCCACAATTTGGGGTTTCTTCTGATTTGGTTAATACACATTTTTCTGGGGCCTTTGCTGCCCTTTTAGTATTTTATTCTCTTGTTCATATATTCTTATCTGGATAAAACACAAGGCAGAAAAACTCAACACAAAAAGAAGAACAAGAGGCAGTATCAGGAGGGAGACAAACCAAAAGAGACTCTTAATGTCATAAAACAAACTAAGGGGGGTGGGGGGGAGAGGGGTTGGGAGAGGGTGGTGGGGTTACATTATATGTTTAAATTAAAAAAAGCTTAAATAAAATTAAAAAAATAAATGAATATCAAAATAAATAAATATTACAATAAAACAAAAGCATAAAATAAGTAAATAAGTAAATAAATAAAATCTTTAAAAAAAAAAAGAGGCAGTATCAAAGGCTAGGGACCTAATCAATACGGACATTGGTAATATGTCAGATCTAGAGTTCAGAATGACGATTCTCAAGGGGCTAGCTGGGCTCAAAAGGCATGGAAGATATTAGAGAAAACCTGTCTGGAGAAATAAAAGCCCTATCTGGAGAAATAAAAGAACTAAAATCTAACCAAGCTGAAATTTAAAAAGCTATTAATGAGGTGCAATAAAAAATGGAGGCTCTTACTGCTAGCAGTAAGATAAAGGAGGCAGAAGATTAGTGATATAGAAGACCAAATGACAGAGAATAAAGAAACTGATCAAAAGAGAGAAAAACAACTACTGGGCCATGAGGGGAGAACTCAAGAAATAAGTGATCATAAGATGCAACAATATTAGAATAACTGGGATTCCAGAAGAAGAAAGAAAGAGGGGGACAGAAGGGATATTGGAGCAAATTATTGTAGAGAATTTCCCTAATATGGCAAAGGGCACAAGCATCAAAATCCAGGAGGCGCAGAGAATACCCCTCAAAATCAGTAAAAATAGATCCACACCCTGTCATCTAATACTAAAACTTACAAGTCTTAATGACAAAGAGAAAATCCTGAAAGCAGCCTGGGAGAAGAAGTCTATAACATACAATTGTAAAAATATTAGATTGGCAGCAGACTTATCCACAGAGACCTGGCAGGCCAGAAAGAACTGGCATGATATATTCAGAGCAGTAAATGAGAAAAACATGCAGCCAAGAATACTACATCCAGCTAAGCTATCACTGAAAATAGGAGAGATAAAAAGCTTCCACGACAAACAAAAACTAAAAGAACTTGTAAACACCAAATCAGTCCTATAGGAAACACTGAAAGGGGTCCTCTAAGCAAAGAGAGAGCCCAAAAGGAGTAGACCAGAAAGGAACAGAGACAATACACAGTAACAGTCACCTTACAGGCAATACAATGGCACTAAATTCATATCTCTCAGTAGTTATGCTGAATGTAAATGGCCTAAATGCCCCAATCAAAAGACACAGGGTATCAGAATGGATAAAAAAAACAAAACCCATCAATATGCTGTCTACAAGAAACTCATTTTAGACCCGAAGACACCTCCAGAATTAAAGTGAGGGGGGAGAAAACAATTTACCATGCTAATGGACATCAAAAGAAAGCTTGGGGGGGGGCTGATTATAGTCTTTGACTTAAAATCTACTTGATCTGATAAAAGGATTGCAATCCTTATTACAGTGTTTGGCTTAAAATCTACTTGATCTGATAAAAGGATTGCAATCCTTATCAGATCAAGTAGATTTTAAGCCAAACACTATAATAAGAGATGAAGAAGGACACTATATCATACTCAAAGGGTCTGTCCAACAAGAAGATCTAACAATTTTAAATATCTATGCCCCTAACATGGGAGCAGCCAACTACATAAACCAATTAATAACAAATCAAAGAAACACATCGACAATTATACAATAATAGTAGGGGACTTTAACACACCCCTCACTGAAATGGACAGATCATCCAAGCAAAAGATCAACAAGGAAATAAAGGTCTTAAATGACACACTGGACCAGATGCACATCACAGATATATTCAGAACATTCCCTCCCAAAGCAACAGAATGCACATTCTTCTCTAGTGCACATGGAACATTCTCCAGAACAGATCACATCCTGGGTCACAAATCAGATCTCGACCGGTACCAAAAGACTGGGATCATTCCCTGCATATTTTCAGACCACACGCTCTGAAGCGAGAACTCAATCACAAGAAGAAATTTGGAAAGAGACTAAAGAGCATTCTACTAAAGAATGAATGGGTCAAGCAGGAAATTAAAGAAGAATTGAAAAAATTCACGGAAACAAATGATAATGAAAACACAATGGTTCAAAATCTGTGGGACACAGCAAAGGCAGTCCTGAGAGGAAAATATATAACGATACAAGCCTTTCTCAAGAAACAAGAAAGGTGGGGCACCTGGGTGGCTCAATGAGTTAAGCCTCTGCCTTCAGCTCAGGTCATCATCTCAAGGTCCTAGGATCAAGCCCCACATCTGGCTCTCTGATCAGCACGGAGCCTGATTCTCCTTCTCCCTCTGCCTGCCTCTCTGCCTACTTGTGATTTCTCTCAGTCAAATAAATAAATAAAATCTTTTAAAAAAAAAAAAACAAGAAACAAGAAAGGTCTCAAATACACAACCGAACCTTAAACCTAAGGGAGCTGGAGAAAGAACAGCAAAGAAAGCCTAAACCCAGCAGGAGAAGAGAAACCATAAAGATCAGAGCAGAAATCAATGAAATAGAAACCAAAAAAGCAATAAAACAAATCAACAAAACTAGGAGCTGGTTCTTTGAAAGAATGAATAAGATTGATAAACCCCTGGCCAGGCTTTTCAAAAAGAAAAGAGAAAGGACCCAAATAAATAAAACCATGAATGAAAGAGATCACAACCAACACCAAAGAAATACAAACAATTATAAGAACATATTATGAGCAACTCTATGCCAGCAAATTTGACAATCTGGAGGAAATGGATGCATTCCTAGAGACATATAAGCTACCACACTGAACCAGGAAGAAATAGAAAACCTGAACAGACCCATAGACAGTAAGGAGATTGAAGCAGTCATCAAAAATCTCCAAACAAACAAGAGCCCAGGGCTAGGCGGCTTCCCAGGGGAATTCTACCAAGCATTTAAAGAAGAATTAATTCCTATTTTCCTGAAACTGTTCCAAAAAATAAAAATGGAAGGAAAACTTCCAAATTCATTTGATGAGGCCAGCAACACCTTGTTCCCAAAACCAGACAAAGACCCCATCAAGACAGAGAATTACAGGGGTGCCTGGGTGGCTCAGTGGGTTAAAGCCTCTGCCTTCAGCTCAGGTCATGATCCCAGGGTCCTGGGATCGAGCCCCACATCGGGCTCCCTGCTCAGTGGGAGACTGCTTCCTCCTCTCTCTCTCTCTCTGCCTACCTCTCTGCCTACTTGTGATCTCTGTCTGTAAATAAATAAATAAAATCTTTAATTAAAAAAAAAAAATAAGAAAGAGAATTACAGACCAATATCCTTGATGAACACAGATGCGAAAATTCTCACCAAAACACTAGCCAATAGGATCCAACAGTACATTAAAAGGATTATTCACCACTACAAAGTGGGATTTATTCTAGGGCTGCAAGGTTGGTTCAAAATCTGCAAATCAATCAGTGTGACACAATACATTAATAAAAGAAAGAACAAGAACCATATGATACTCTCAGTAGATGATGAAAAAGCACTTGACAGTACAGCATCCCTTCCTGATCAAAACTCTTCAAAGTGTAGGAATAGAGGGTACATACCTCAATATTGTCAAAGCGATCTATGGAAAACCCACAGCATATCATTCTCAATGAAGAAAAACTGAAAGCTTTTCTGCTAAGGTCAGGAACACGGCAGGGATGTCCATTATCACCACTGCTATTCAACATAGTACTAGAAGTCCTAACCTCAGCAAACAGACAACAAAAAGAAATAAAAGGCATCCAAATCAGCAAAGAAGAAGTCAAACTATCACTCTTTGCAGATGATATGATACTTTATGTGGAATACCCAAAAGATTCCACTCCTAAACTGCTAAAACTCCTATAGGAATTCAGTAAAGTGTCAGGATATAAAATCAATGCACAGAAATCAGTTGCATTTCTATACACCAACAAGACAGAAAAAAAAGAAATTAAGAAATCAATCCCATTTACAATTGCCGTAAGATACCTAGGAATAAGCCTCACCAAAGAGGCAAAGAATCTGTACTCAGGAAACTATAAAGTACTCAAGAAAGAAATTGAGGAAGACACAAAGAAATGGAAAAAAGTTCCATGCTCATGGATTGGAAAAATAATTATGAAAATGTTTATGCTACCTAAAGCAATCTACACATTTAATGCAATCCCTACCAAAATACCATCAATTTTTTCAAACAAATGGAACAAATAATCTTAAAATTCATATGGAACCAAAAAAGACCTCAAATAGCCAGAGGAATGTTGAAAAAGAAGGCCAAAGTTGGTGGCATCACAATTCCAGACCTCAAGCTCTATTACAAAGCTGTCATCAAGATAGTATGTATGGTACTGGCACAAAAACAGACACATAGATCAATGAAACAGAATACAGAGTCCAGAAATAGACCCTCAACTCTATGGTCAACTAATCCTTGACAGAGCAGGAAAGAATGTCCAATGGAAAAAAGACAGCCTCTTCGACAAATGGTGTTAGGAAAATTGGACAGCCACATGCAGAAAAATGAAACTGGACAATTTCTTTACACCACACACAAAAATGGACTCAAAATGGCTGAAAGACCTCAATGTGAGAAAGGAATCCATCAAAATCCTTGAGGGGAACACAGGCAGCAAGCTCTTCCACCTTAGCCACAGCAACTTCTTCCGGGGAACACCGCCAAAGGCAAGGGAAGCAAGGGCAAAAGTGAACTGTTGGGACCTCATCAAGAGCAAAAGCTTTTGCCCAGCAAAAGAAACAGCCAAGAAAACCAAAAGACACTGTCCAACAAGAAGATCTAACAATTTTAAATATCTATGCCCCTAACATGGGAGCAGCCAACTATATAAACCAATTAATAACAAAATCAAAGAAACACATTGACAAGAATACAATAATAGTAGGAGACTTTAACACACCCCTCACTGAAATGGACAGATCATCCAAGCAAAAGATCAACAAGGAAATAAAGGTCTTAAATGACACACTGGACCAGATGCACATCACAGATATATTCAGAACATTCCATCCCAAAGCAACGGAATACACATTCTTCTCTAGTGCCCATGGAACATTCTCCAGAATAGATCACATCCTGGGTCATGAATCAGGTCTCAACCAGTATCAAAAGATTGGGATCACTCCCTGCATATTTTCAGACCACAATGCTCTGAAGCTAGAACTCAATCACAAGAGGAAATTTGGAAAGAGCACAAATACATGGAGACTCAACAGCATCCTTCTCAAGAATGAATGTGTCAACCAGGAAATTAAAGAAGAATTGAAAAAAACCATGGAAACAAATGATAATGAAAACACAACGGTCCAAATTCTGTGGGACACAGCAAAGGCAGTCCTGAGAGGAAAATATATAGCGATACAAGCCTATCTCAAGAAACAGGAAAGGTGTCAAATACACAACCTAACTCTACACCTAAAGGAACTCGAGAGAGAACAACAAAGAAAGCCTAAACCCAGCAGGAGAAGAGAAATAATAAAGATCAAAGCAGAAATCAATGAAATAGAAACCAAAAAAACAATAGAACAAATCAATGAAACTAGGAGCTGGTTCTTGAAAGAATTAATAAGATTGATAAACCCCTGGCCAGACTTTCAAAAAGAAAAGAGAAAGGACTCAAATAAATAAAATCATGAATGAAAGAGGAGAGATCACAACCAACACCAAAGAAATACAAACAATCATAAGAACATATTATGGGCAACTTTATGCCAACAAATTTGACAATCTGGAAGGAGTGGATGCTTTCCTAGAGACATATAAACTGCCAAAACTGAACCAGGAAGAAATAGAAAACCTGAATAGGCCTATAACCAGTAAGTAGATTGAAAGAGTCATCAAAAATCTCCAAACAAAAAGCCCAGGGCCAGATGGCTTCCCAGGGGAATTCTACCAAACATTTAAAGAAAAATTAATTCCTATTCTCCTGAAACTGTTCCAAAAAATAAAAATGGAAGGAAAACTTCCAAACTCATTTGATGAGGCCAGCATTACCTTGATCCCCAAACCAGACAAGGATCCCATCAAAAAAGAGAATTACAGACCAATATCCTTGATGAACACAGATGGGAAAATTCTCACCAAAATACTAGCCAATAGGATCCAACAGTACATTAAAAGGATTATTCAACACGACCAAGAGGGATTTATTCCAGGGCAGCAGGGTTGGTTCAACATCCGCAAATCAATCAATGTGATACAGTACATTAACAAAAGAAAGAACAAGAACCATATGATACTCTCAATAGATGCTGAAAAAGCATTTGATAAAGTGCAACATCCTTTCCTAATCAAAACTCTTCAAAGTGTAGGGATAGAAGGCACATACCTCAATATTATCAAAGCCATCTATGAAAAACCCACGGCAAGTATCATTCTCAATGGAGAAAAACTGAGAGCTTTTCCGTTAAGGTCAGGAACACCGCAGGGATGTCCGCTATCACCACTGCTATTCAACATAGTACTAGAAGTCCTAGCCTCAGCAATCAGACAACAAAAAGAAATTAAAGGCATCCAAATCGGCAAAGAAGAAGTCAAACTATCGCTCTTTGCAGATGATATGATACTCTATGTGGAAAACCCAAAAGGCTCCACTCCAAAACTGCTAGAGCTTGTACAGGAATTCAATAAAGTATCAGGATATAAAATCAATGCACAGAAATCAGCTGCATTTCTTTACACCAACAACAAGACAGAAGAAAGAGAAATTAAGGAGTCAATCCCATTTACAATTACACCCAAAACCATAAGATACCTAGGAATAAACCTCACCAAAGAGGCAAAGAATCTACACTCAGAGAACTATAAAGTACTCGTGAAAGAAATTGAGGAAGACACAAAGAAATGGAAAAATGTTCCATGCTCATGGATTGGAAGAATAAATATTGTGAAAATGTCTATGCTACCTAAAGCTATCTACACATTTAATGCAATGCCTATCAAAATCCCATCCAATTTTTTCAAGGAAATGGAACAAATAATCCTAAAATTTATATGGAACCAGAAAAGACCTCGAATAGCCAAAGGAATATTGAAAAAGAAA